>JBBPBX010036441.1:0-10792 GCA_038048925.1 Garcialebias charrua | reverse complement strand
ATTATCCTTTTCCAAACTTTTGTATTCTGCTTCTTTTTTATTATTTCATGTGTGATTTTTTTCTGTATATTTAGAACATGCTACTGGATGCCTCGAATTTCCCCCTTGGGAATAATAAAGTATCTATCTACCCTGTTTCAAAGTCAAAAAGTCAAAGTCAACTTTATTGTCAAAACTGCAATATGTACAGGACATACACAGGATTGAAATTGCATTTCTCTCTGTCCCTCGGTGCAACAGTAAACATTTAAACACTAAAACACTAAAACATTTAATAAACATAAAATGAAATAATAAAAGTGTAATACTGTCCTGAGTTTTTGCATAGTAGTTTTTGCATAGTAGTAGTATGAAAGTATGAAAAGTTACACCAACACTAAAACACTAAACATTTAATAAACATAAGCATAAAATGAAATAACAAAAGTGTAATACTGTCCTGAGTTTTTTGCATAGTAGTATAAAAGTGTAAAAAGTATATCTATAAAATAAAATGAAAGTTCTGGCATTGACATTTGTAATAGAGTGACAAAGCAGCATATGAAGTTTATGTACACAGTATATGTATGAGGTAGTTGATATTGGTATAGAGGTAAAGTGGCATATGCAATAAGGCTAGTAAAAAAATATATATCAGCAGTAGTGTAGATATAAAAAGTAGTGTAAATGTAAACAGTAGTAATAAATGTAAACAGTAGTATTGAATGAAAACAGTAGTAATAAATGTAAACAGTGAATGTAAACAGTAGTATGACTATAGGCAGTAATGTAATACAAACATTAGTGCAAATATAAGAAGTAGTGCAAACTGAATGAGCACATGACCGTGAGTTGAGTGAATAACCCGTTTTGATGACACAGAGTCCAGTGTTAAAATCTTTGTGTTGTGTGGTGGTGTGTGAAAGTTTTTTGTGATTAAGGCAGTACAAGTGGGAGGGAGGGCAGAGCAGGCAGAGAGTTAAGCATCCTGACTGCCTGATGAACAGAGCTGTCATTTAGTCTGCTGGTTCGAGCCTGGAGACTCCTCAGTCTCCTCCCTGAAGGCAACAGGCTGAAGCAGCTGTGTAGTGGGTGTGTGGGATCACCTGCCATGCAGAGGGCTTTCCGAGTGAGGCGGTTGCTGTGTAAGTCCTGTAGTGAGGGGAAGGAGGTGCCGACAATCTTCTCAGCTGCTCTCACGATGCGCTGGAGGCTCTTGCGGCAGGATGTAGTACATGCACCAAACCACACTGTGATGCAGCTGGTCAGGACACTTTCTATGGCACCCCTGTAGAAGGTGCACATGATGGGGGTTGAAGCTCCAGCCCTTTTCAGCTTGCGGAGAAAGTAGAGATGCTGGTGAGCCTTCTTGGCCAGTGCTGCAGTGTTCCTGCTCCAGGACAGGTCCTCTGAGACGTGCACTCCCAGGAACTTGGTGCTGTCCACTCTCTCCACTGTGGTGCTGTTGATGGTCAGAGGGGCATGTTGGGCATCCCTCTTCCTGAAGTCCACAACAATCTCCTTTGTCTTCTCCACGTTGAGAGTGAGATTGTTGTGTCCGCACCACAAGGCCAGGCGGCTCACCTCGTTCCTGTAGTCCGTCTCATCGTTGTTGCTGATGAGACCCACCACTGTTGTGTCGTCCGCAAACTTGATGAAGTGGTTGGAGCTGTATGATGGTGTGCAGTCGTGTGTTAGCAGGGTGAATAGAAGGGGGCTCAGCACACATCCTTGTGGGGCTCCTGTATTCAATGTGATGGTGCTGGATGTGTTATTCCCGACCCGTACTGCCTGTGGTCTCCCGGTCAGGAAGTCTAGCAGCCAGTTACACATTGAGGTGTTCAGCCCCAGACTGTCCAGTTTAAGGATGAGCTGTTGGGGGATGATGGTGTTGAATGCCGAGCTGAAGTCGATGAACAGCATTCTGACATAGGAGTCTTTCGTGTCCAGATGTGTGAGAGCTGTGTGGAGGGCAGAGGAGATGGCATCGTCGGTTGAGCGATTAGGCCGATATGCAAATTGGAAGGGATCCAGGGAGGACAGATGTGATGCTTTTCATGACTAGCCGTTCGAAGCACTTCATCAGGATGGGGGTGAGTGCTACTGGACGATAGTCATTGAGGCAGGAGGGCGTTGCCTTCTTTGGGACAGGGATGATGGTGGTGGCTTTGAAACAGGTGGGGACGATGGCCTGACTCAGTGAGATGTTAAAGATGTCCGTGAAGACCGCTGCGAGTTCTCCTGCACAGTCCTTCAGCACACGACCAGGTATGTTGTCAGGACCAGAAGCTTTCCGGGCGTTGATCTTGATGAATGATCGCCTCACGCTGTCTGAGGACAGCGCCAGCACCTGGTCATCGGGAGAGGGGTGAGTTTTTGTGCAGGTGTGCTGTTACATGCCTCAAACCGAGCAAAGAAGTCATTCAGTTCATTCAGCGTAGAGGTTGTGCTGTCACAGGTCTGTGGGGATGGTTTGTAGTTTGTGATGGTCTGTATTCCCTGCCACAGACTCCGTGTATCCTTGCTGTCCTTGAAGCGGTGAGCTATTTTCCTGGAATACTGCTTCTTGGCCTTTCTGATGCCCCGGGCCAGGTTGTTTCTGGCTGTCCTCAGGCCCACCTGATCTCCCGCTGTGAAGGCAGCATTCCTGGCTCTCAGGAGTCTGTAAACCTCTGCTGTCAGCCATGGCTTCTGATTTGCCCGAACAGTGATGGTTTTGAGGTTGGTTACATCATCAATGCACTTGGTGATGTATGTATGTATGTTTGATGCCTGCTGCAGGCTGAGGAACACACCGCTGCACCACTGTGTTTGTCTCAATCATTGGCAACTTATCTGCTGAAGCTGAGGATGGATTCTAATGAAACTTTCAGAAAATACTATAAGATAATAAAAGAACTTCATTGATCCCATGGGACTTCCTGTGTTCTTCTGTGGAGCACCTTGGTCTCGGTCTACGACTGAAGGTGCTGCAGTCAGAGTCCAGTGTGTCATGCAGGGCGTGTGATGTGGTGTTCGGGATCTGGAGCAGGTTCCTCAGCATCCTCTGCTCAGACACCTCTGTCAGAGACTGCAGGTCCACTCCCAGAACTGAACCAGCTCTCCTGATGAGTTCATCAAGTCTGTTGGAATCAGCTTTTTTCACCCTGCTGCCCCAGCACACCACAGTGTAGAAGACTCTGCTGGAGACCACTGGCTGGTAAAACACCTGCAGCATGGTCCTGCAGAGACCACCATGTGGTAAAACATCTGTACCATGGTCCTGCAGAGACCACCATGTGGTAAAACATCTGGAGCATGGTCCTGTAGATGTTAAAGGACCTTAGTCTCCTCAGAAGAAAAGGGCAACTGTCCTTTCTTGTAGAGAGCATTGGTGTTAGCTGTCCAGTCTAGTTTATTGTCTAGGTGGACCCCCAGGTACTTCTAGTCCACAGTGTCCACCTTAGTACCATTGATGTTGATAGGGTTGCGGGGGCTGATCTACTTCCTGTAGTCCACCTGCAGCTCTTTAGTTTTTCCAGCATTGAGTTGCAGGTGGTTCTGTCCACCACACCCCTGTATTCAGCTTCCTGGTCACCAGTGATGCAGCCCACAATGGCAGAGTCATCCAGAACTTCTTCAGATGGCAGCATTGTGATTTGGACCTGAAGTCCGAGGTGTAGCCGGTGAACAGAAACAGCTGAAGGACCGTTCCCTGAGGAGCTCCTGTGCTGCTCAGCATGGTGTCTGAGGTGGTGTTCTGCAGCCTCACATACTGAGACTGACCTGTGAGGTAGTCTCTGATCCAGGTGACCAGTGAGTCCTTCACCTGCATGTCCCAGAGCTTCCTGCAGAGTAGAGCAGGTCTGATGGTGTTAAAAGCACTGGAAAAGTCAAAGAACATGACACTTACTGTGCTGCCTGTCCAGGTCCATCTACACCCCCCCAACTCCAGAGCTAATCAACCTTACCCTACACAAAGATGGCCAAACCCTACAGTTATTGAGCTAAACTTTGGTGTGGTAGTAGCTGAGAATCATCCCCCACACATACACTGAGGTTTGACCAAAGCATGGAAACAACAAACATGATGATTCCAGAACCATCGTGGACTCTGTGCCTGCCGTTTGTGCCATCAGCTTCACATGATCGGGGTTGATGTTCCTTTAAAAACTCTCTGGGGTCTAAGCCCGCAGATCTGCGGGCATGATGTCATGCATTTAAATAGCCTCTGTAAACAAAGAAGACGGCATGTCAAGTGTTCATGTCAAGTCTGTTGGACAGCAGAGACTTCAAACTTTATAAAAGTAGTGTTTTTATATTGATTTTGTTTTATGTTTACTTCAAAATACAACCAGAAATATGACAGGTAATTGTCGCCATATTGTGTGCGCATTTTACGCACATGCAGTGCATTTTTTTTATGTTTTATGACCAAAAACTGAATGAATTCGAAATGAAATTCATTTTTCCGATTTCCATGAACTCACCACATATTTGATGCAACCACTCAGAAAGCATGGCATCCTTTTTGATTCGTGATCGGAAAAAAACTGAAGCACAAACTTTTGGCGATGGAGTTTTGGCGATCCTGGGTGAAGAAGCACCATTGACAGTTCGGATATTGCAGGTTTTTTTTTATTTTTTTTATTAGTTAGTGTGCAATAGTGTGTGTGAAGAGTTTGTAATCGGTTTTTGGTCTGTTTGTCTGAATGAAAGGGGGGGAAAAACACAGAATTTCTGATGGAGATACTGTTTTGACACATATTGTAAATAGTTGTAAAAAAAAACGCATGGGAAATTGCCCACAATATGATGTAAAAATATGTATACTAATTCGGTTTTTACTAAGTTTGTACACAAGTTCTTAAAAGTTACCAATGAAATTTTCCTTTTAGGCTGTCAAAATGGTTCGTTCAATATTTTTGTGATTTTCATAGTAAACATATCAACATTTTTCATACTCGGGTTTTGTTTTTTATGTTTTTTTGCTCCAATGTGATAATGCATTTTGTCAAAATGAAACTAAAACTGTAAAATCATGAAGCCTAAGTTGTCCTGAAAATAATGATACCAAACAAGGCAAGGTAAATAGTTTTTATGATGAAAATATAAGGGTAATTCAAAATTATACCAAAACGGCCATTTAGACCTCAGACCCAATAGGGAGAAGAACAAGAAGCTGCCTCCTCATGGCTGTTTTTGCATCATCAGTGTTCGGTTTGAACGTCGGTGGTAAAAATCGGATCTTAATCTCGGGACGTTTGCCTGAGCGAGATGATATGGAAGTGAAATTAACACGAGATCCGCACAGTGCTGGAAATTAGGCATGTAACGGTACAAGTGGGTGTACCGAACCGTTTCGGTACAGCACGTTCGGTTCGGTCCACCTGCGTACCGGTTCGGTTATTTTTTCACTCATTGAACAATTTTAATGGGGGAATATATGCACCGCGGAACTAAATTTCCTGCGCGCGTTTCAGCACGGAGCTATTATCGTGCAGCACGCGCAGCATTTAGCCGTTAGCATGTCATGTACTGTCTCCTGTTTGGGAACGTAATGGCTTTCTTGACGAGCGCACATCCAAAGCTGTGTGGACGGGTTTTCACAAGACTGGATCTGCAGCAACACGTCTAACGTGAACGCGCTGGAAACAACGTCACCCGAACGTGAACGAAGAAACAGCAGCTGTTACTGAAACTGCGCTACAACAACAGCTGCATTAAAACTACTTCATCAGGTGATTCAGATCGGTCCAGAGCAATAACACAAACCGTATGAGTTTTTAAAGATCTGGATCTAAGTCTGAATGTTGTTTATGCGCAGGCTTTAAAGTTACTGAGCGTCGCTATGAGACATCAATCACGTCAACACTTCAGTCAAAAAGTTCAGCTCTTTATGAAAAAAATAAAACTGATGTCAACAAGTCCTGGAGCTGATTTAAGCCCTGCCCTGATGATGAGTGAGATTCAACCGTTCAAGAGGTATTGTTCTTTTATTATAATTTTATTATTATTATTTAAAATCATAATCTTATTAACTTGTTTTTTTTACCTCTGTGTTTTATTTCGTCTTGGACAGAGGTAGCATCTCTCTTCCACTTCAGGGACAGACATCCACCAGAGATCACCTGCTGCAGCTAAGAAGTGTGTGATGACTGAACTGAACTCTGAACTGTTCCAGGACCTGTCCCACTTGGAGGAGCAGGTCCAAGAGGTTGTGAGTAATGAGGACAAATACAGCCACACTGCTGCTACTGGACAAAAACTTGATTAGTTAGACTGTAAACAGTCTGTTGCTGCTTATTGTTCTGGTTCTGACTGTTATTGTATTTATTAAGATTTTTATTATTGCTGGTGAAGATTCTCAGTCGTCCAGGACATGATAAAATCAAAAAAGGCGTTCAATACAAGATCAACTGGACTTTATTTGTTACAGAAGACGTTTCGACCTCTATCCAGAGGGCTTTATCAATGTAACAAATGTAACAAATAAAGTCCAGTTGATCTTGTATTGAACGCCTTTTTTGATTTTTATTATTGTTAATATACAGTAGTTTATTTATTGTAGAGTGCTGTTTATTTAAAATATCATCCAAATGGGTCACTTTTATTTATTACTACAATACAATACAGTACAAATGTATTTTTGGCATATTTTCAAAATAAACATTTTGTAAGTCTTTTTTTCTTTTCTTTTTTTTTTTCTTTTTTTTGTACCGAAAATAAACTGAACCGAGCCCTCCTTGTAGTTGAACCGAACCGAAATGTGATTTTAGCGTACCGTTACACCCCTACTGGAAATGGTCCACGGCATTATCGGCCCGTCCTCTGGGACTTGGTCCTCTGTTCAGTCCCATGCTGAGATGTGACTGGAGGGGTGGCCCTGCAGTGACTCCATCCAGTAACGTTCCCTTCTTCTGCTTCACCCATCAGCTCTTTGAGAAGCCCTAATCCCTGCAGCCTGGGAACAACTCCAAATGTCTTTTGTTATTAGATGCTATGAATTCACATGGGGGTGGTGGGTGGGGGCAGCATGGCATCTAGAAAACAGGGCAGTGATAAATCTGAAATAATGACACAGGGCTCTAAGTGGAACCAGGAGGGCTCCGCTCAGCCACAGAGAAACCTGAGAGGCCTGCAGAGCTGCTGGAGGCCCGGTCCACCAGGACCGAGGGACAGTATATTAGTGGTACTGAAAGTAAAACTCATTATGAGGTTCCTGTCATGTTCTTTATCTCCTCAGCTTTTATGGAGATCTATAACGTGTAGAACTGATGGCATGTGTGGTGTGTGTGTTGGGGGTGGGGGGGGTCACAGAAGATGGGCTGTTCGCCTCTGAATTCCTTTCCGTCAGTTTGTGCAGTAAATCCAGAGAAGGAAAAGAGCTTTGTAGAGTTTTTTAAAAACTCTGGACTTTCCTGCTTTCATTTCCTGCATGTGTCACAGCTCTGGGTGTATTTTGAGCCTGCTGAGCGGGGAGGGGGTGTCAGGACTCTGCAGTGTCATGTGTGGAGTTCTTTTTGTGCCGTGAGCTGAGGCGCCGGGTGGCACTGATGTGAACTGTGCCGTGTCCTCAAACCTACCTGTTTACTGTCTCGAGTTGGCACAAAGTATGGCAAGCTGTTTCACCATATAATCAGATCACGCTCCTATAAAGTGCTATGTGTCGTCATCGTGTGTTTCTATACAAGAATGATATTAGTTCTCTGCATTTAGCCCATCACAGGTGAGATACATCCAGGTGGACCAGTGGGCAGCTGTGTAGGCGCCCGGGGAGCAACTAGGGATTGGGTGTCTTGCTCAGGGACACCACAACATGCATGGGGGGGAGTTGAACCTGTGACTTTCTGGTCCCAAGTCAGCTGTGCCACCTCTATTCCATCTTGGCTCCTGTAATCACATTATTGAAAATTCTACATCCGTCGTTTGGTTCTGGACTCAAGTCTTTGGGCAGCATCTTGAGCAGGGAGGTCCAGACATCTCTCTCCACAGCCATTTTTCCAGCTCTTCTGGGAGGACTCCAAGGCGTTCCCAAACCAGCTGTGAGACGTAGTCTCTCCAGAGTGTCCTGGGTCTTTGCCTGGGTCTCCTCCCAGAGCATCTTGAAAGATGGGCGCCCAGGGAGCATCCTTACCAGATCTGCAAAGACCTCAGCTGGTTCATCTGGTTGTGAAGGAGCAGAGGTTCTGCTTTGAGTCTCCACATGAGAACTGAACCTCTTATCTAATGTCTGAGTCCAGCTTCCCTGCACAATCACGTTCTGTCAGTCTCCACTCAGAGTTCCTGACCATAGGTGAGGTTAGGAGTATGGAGTAACTGGGAAACAAAGAGCTGATCCTTGCAGCTCAGCTCCCTCTTCACCACAACGGACCGGCACAGGATATGCAATACTGTACTGTGGAAGTGCACTGATCTGTCACAGATCCTACTTGAGGCAGAACCTCAACCCCACCTGGAAAGGACGGTCTACCTTTTCCAACTGAGGACCATGGTCTCCGATTTGGAGGTGCTGATCCTCAATGAAGTTCTCTTTGGATAAAAAGTACAATTTCTTAGTTTGGACGTTTTACACCGTGATTATGAACTGGAGTTGTTTACATCAGCACTCTAGTTGTGATCACATGGGGGGTAACCTAAAGAATGAATAGCCCTGTCAAAGACTGGCCAGCTAATAAAGTAGGTAGTGGGGGGGGGGGGGTAGTAAAAGAATTCATCTCGTCTTTCACCCCCTTTCACCACGGGTTGTCATCAAGGATGAATTAGTTTTATGTCATGGCGAATGCAACCAGTAAAAGTCCATCAAGTGGTCTGCTCCCCCCATCCCTGCCAGTGGAAATTGTAACGGCCACGGATTAGCTCGAGTTTCAGCCCTTTTGAAGTTTTCACCGTCAGTAAATTGCCTGATGGAGCAGATTTAAGTGTTTTTTTTTTCTTCTTCTCAGAGCTCAGTGGTCTTTGTGTTTGTAGAAAGAAGAGGAAATGGACGTTTTCAGATTTTACTTCGGCTTTTCCAGAACAGAGATCCTCTTGCACGATCGTATATCACTCAGAGCACACGTCGTGAATGACTCTCGGCTACTACCACACCACATTTTAACTTTGTAGCTGTAAAACTGGCTGTGCTAAAATTGTGCTTCCTGAGGCCAATAGGCTGTAGCAGCCATTTTAAAATGGCTAGATTCTAAAATCAACAGTTGTAGAGGATCATTTGATTATTTTCTGGAATTTTTATTAAAATCCGTTGTGTATCATTAGATATTTTGCTAACACATAGAGCTGATTCCAAAAGTTAATGGCACTCGGAGTACAAGTTGGAGATCACTCTCCGATACCACAACACCAGATTTTAGTCTAATGTCTGTAAAGTTCAGTTATGAATTGAGTTATAGCCATTTTTGTGTTTTCTGTGGTCAGATGGCTGCAGAGGCCAGCTTAAATTGGATTGGCTTGAAAAGTTAATCGTACATATCAACCCATTGATCACTTCCTGAAAGTTTCATTGACATCTGTTCAATAATTCTGTTGTACAGACACAAGCAAAAACACTATCATACCTTTTGGTAGCAAGTGATTAGAAGTGGCATCTGTAAACTCTGCTTTATGTCTTTTATTTATTTAACATTTAATCAGGCAAATCCCGTTGAGATCACAAATCTCTTTTGAAAGGGAGGACCGGGCCTGAATGTTTTGAGCTGTTGAAGAAAACTGGAGTACCCAGAGAAATCCCACGCGAACACGAGGAGAGCATACAGACTCCACACACACAAACGCCAGGTCCAAACCAGGGATTGAACCCAGAACATTCTTGTTGTGAGGCAAGCCGTTGTGCTTGCACCAGAGTTTGACTGTCGTCTGAAGATTTGCTGCAGTGACTCAGACAGACGTCTTCAGATGTGTGACCGTAGGCATCACATCAATTATATGAAAAGGGGACGTGTCCCCCTCACATTTAAAAAATATTCATTTGGACCCCACCCCCAACATTTACCATGAAATATTAGTTCACCCTGTGCTGTTTCTATTTTTTCATGAACAAATCCATTCCACTTGATAGAATACTCAAACCAATAAAAGTCCATTCCGAGTTTTACATGTCTCGGCAGGACACTCATCTCTTTGGTGGGGTTTGTCGACTAGGTGGGGGGAAGAGGGGTAGACACTTCTGTGTTGTGCACTAGCTTACTGCTATGTTAGTGTCGGCAGTTGTTGGCCAGGGTGGGGGTTGTTAGGATGTGAGAGAAGCAGAGCACTACGTCTATAGCATCTTAGCTAGCGCATCTGTATTGGACGCCACTAGCTTAGCGCTACATTAGTACCGGCAGTTGTCAACCATATTGGGGCGGTTAGAATGGGTGAGAGAAGTGGAGTGTGCTTTATTCACACAAGGAGAGCTGTTGGTCAGGTTACTTCTTGTTGCTCTCTGAAATGGTTGTTGAATCAAGTGTTTACAAATGTAGGTAAAAAAAACCCACAGATGTTTAACAACTCGTTAAAATACACCAGAATGCAGGAAATGTCATCTACATCTAATGGAGTGGTAGCGCAGAGGTTGTAGAAGGTGGGCCTGTGATCAGAAGGTCTCCGGTTTGACTCCCCGTGCCGACAACATCAAAATGTGGGTGGAAATGGTGAAACACCTGCACCTGCCTCCACCCTCATTTGACCCACTCTGAGCCATTGAGCAAGGCCACCATCTGCTCCCAAACAGGTCTCCCTTGAAAATGAGTCCTCGGGACTCAATGAGACTACCTGTCTAAATAAAGGTTAAATTAAATTAAATACTTTATTCAGACTTATGGGGTAGGACCCCCCCACCCCCAACAGTGTGTCG
>JBBPBX010036440.1:0-31483 GCA_038048925.1 Garcialebias charrua | reverse complement strand
GATAGATAGATAGATAGATATAGATAGATAGATAGATAGATAGATAGATAGATAGATAGATAGATAGATAGATAAGATAGATAGATAGATAGATAGATAGATAGATAGATAGATAGATAGATAGATAGATAGATAGATAGATAGATAGATAGATAGATAGATAGATAGATAGATAGATAGATAGATAGATAGATAGTAGATAGATAGATAGATAGATAGATAGATAGATAGATAGATAGATAGATAGATAGATAGATAGATAGATAGATAGATAGATAGATAGATAGATAGATAGATAGATAGATAGATAGATAGATAGATAGATAGATAGATAGATAGATAGATAGATAGATAGATAGATAGATAGATAGATAGATAGATAGATAGATAGATAGATAGATAGATAGATAGATAGATAGATAGATAGATAGATAGATAGATAGATAGATAGATAGATAGATAGATAGATAGATAGATAGATAGATAGATAGATAGATAGATAGATAGATAGATAGATAGATAGATAGATAGATAGATAGATAGATAGATAGATAGATAGATAGATAGATAGATAGATAGATAGATAGATAGATAGATTAGGAGCTCTTTTATAAATACAGTATATATATATACACAGACACATTCCCATTCATTGACATTCTCAGTCAGAATTAAAGGAGCAGTTTTCTGCCTCAGATGGGGAGGGTGGGGGTCACGTGGTACTCGTTTCCAGCCAATCAGGAGTAAGTGCGCATTGCGATGCTGTGCAGAGGGGTTGTTTTATTGAAGGGCTGCTTGTGATCAATGAACGAGTGGAGCTGTCCGCGGTGCTGAAAGTTACTTCACGAGCCACACTGCTGGACTCTCGGTCAGAGAGACAGATGTGGGATTTTCACTGCAGCTGAAGCAGCGTAACCAAAACTCCAGCACAGATCAACAAATACACAACTTCAGTGTAAAAGTCCTGAGATCAATCCTGTTGCAGCTGCGAATGTAAAGTTTGATTTTATTATTTTACTTAATTTTGCTGCTCAGTCGCCGGCAGGTGGTTATTTAGCCTCTGGGTGATATAACTCTCCTCCTCCTTTAATAACGCAGCCACCAGCGGTCACATCAATCTGTGGCTACGCACACGCACACACACACACACACACACACACACACACACACACACACACACACACACACACACACACACACACACACACACACACACACACACACACACACACCTGGGTGCTACAGGCCAGTTCCCCCAGAACTGATCAGACTGAGCTGAAAGGAAGCAGTGCCTTGTATTTCACAAGTGACAGTGAAATGCTTCCTATAAAGCCCACAATAAATGGAGTCACGTGGTGCACAAAAAAATGAAACTGAATGAAAGCATGTCGCATGCAGACTGATGGGGGCCACTTATATAGGCACGTTTGAATTTAGTTCCTTGTGGAAATTATTTTGTTGGGGAAAAAAGAAAACAGCTGAAAGCTTTCTGGATCCCTTTATAAACATAAAGTATTTATAATCATTAAAACTACAAGACACATAAGAGTCTCACTGCTTCAGAGCTGTGCTTTTATCAATTGACTGTTTTTAACTAAATTACTTTATTTGTCTGAACAAACTAATGCTAACGTGCAGTCTACTGAAAAATGTTTAATATTTAACATCCAAATGAAAAAAGTAATAAAAAGTACTGAGCCTACTTACAATCATTATTGATTGTTAACCTGATGAATATTAAATCCCACCAGGAACATGTCCTTATTAGGAATTATTAAACTGCTGCTCTGATCATCAGAGGTTTATAAATGATTATCATTGCTTCGCAACGTGTTAATTAAACTATAAATCTATAAATGACTTGGAGTGTGATGTGAAAAAGGCAATGTCAATGTTTGTGTTTAAGAAAATGATCAAAAATGAATTGTTGAAGAAATATGTATGAAGTTGAATGTGTAATATGCTGAAATTTGAAAATTGAGATGAGCTATTCATTTTTTATTACTTATAGACAATTGTTGTTTGAATTGATTGTTTTGAAAAGGGGCAGCTATAATAAGATATTTTCTTCTTTCTGCTGCCTTTCATTTTATATTTTCTTTTTTATATAAGATACATGTGTTTGTTATGTATTTATTTAGCAGATCCACTGGCTCCAGGTTAAATCACGCATCATCTTCAAAATTCTACTTCTCACGTTCAAATCTATCCACAACCTTGCCCCTCCTTATCTATCTGACCTCCTACAAATCTCCATCCCATCACGCTCTCTCAGATCCTCCTCTTCGCTACATCTCCATGTACCCTCTGCCCGCCTCTCCACCATGGGGAGCAGGGCCTTCACCTGCTCTGCCCCTCACCTCTGGAACGCTCTACCGCCAGACCTTCGAAACACCACCTCCCTTTCTCTGTTCAAGACAGCCCTGAAAACACATCTCTTTAGACTAGCTTATCATTAACTTTACTAAATGTATTTTTATTATTTTGTATTTTATAATCTTTATGTATTTTATATTTCAATTTATCACTGATAATGTTTGAACTGTATTTGTTTGTTAAGTGTCCTTGGGTGTCTTGAAAGGCGCTTTTAAATAAAATGATTGTTATTATTATTTTTAAAATATATATAAAATGAATTAAAAAATTAAAAAAATTAAAAAATCCTTGAGAAAAATCCACAAAGGACCTTTTTGTCAGAAAAGTTTTCTGCGTGAATGGAGAGTCTGTGGATCAGTGTTTATTGATCACGCGAGTCAGGGGCTTCCTGCGACCTTTATGACGCGGAGACAGTTGTTTTGGTACCCCCCCATCCCCTCCTCCTCCTCCTCCTCTCTCTCTACCCCCTCCCCCTCTCTGCCCAATCCGGGGCACCTCTTACAGCCGGTGCCGAAATGGATCCCCTCCTCGCGCAACGGCTCCGTCCCCCCTCGAGGACCATAATGACGTCCTTTTGGGTCGGGTGCGCGGCGGTGCCTGACTGCTGCTGCTGCGAGCGGCAGCTCTGACATGGAAAGCCCCCCTCAGCTGCAGAACAGCTTCCACCACCCAGTGCACCAGCAGCAACACGACTGCGTGCGGGAGGGTCGCGTGCCGTGCTGCACCTGCGGTGCGCGGAGGAGCCTCGCATTCCGCGGGACGCCGACCCCCGTGGGAACTTATTTGAGGACGCCTTCGGAGACGTCCTCGCGGCGCGGCTGCCAGACCTGCGACTTCACGCTCTCCAGTCATGGTGGTTCCTCCAGACATCATCAGCAGCAGCAGCATCATCTTCCTCAGCGGGGCAGCCCGGCCAGCAGAGACACCAACTCCTACAATGAGACGGCCATGAGCAGCTGCAGGTACAACGGCGGCGTGATGCGGCCGCTCAGCCACCTGAGCTCGTCGCGCAGGAACGTGCACGAGTTTGACTCCGAGTCGCAGCCCTTGCAGCCCAGCTCTGCCGCGGACGCGTCGGACTCCAAGGCGGAGAACAATTCCGCCAGCACCGTGATGCCTTACGCGTCGGGGGACGGAGGAGGAGGAGGAGGGGGAGGCAAATCGGGGAAGAAGAAGAACCAGAACATCGGGGAGAAGCTGGGACACAGGAGGGCCCTGTTCGAGAAGCGGAAGCGTCTGAGCGACTACGCGTTGATCTTCGGGATGTTCGGGATCGTTGTCATGGTCGTGGAGACTGAACTGTCATGGGGAGCCTATGGGAAGGTGCGTATGGACTCAGCAGTCCCGAACGGAGTTGATTCGTGAAGTGTCTCTCCCATGAAACAAGTTCTTCTGAAAGTGTGGAGCTGTCCTGACAAACCAACTCATTCTCACTCCCTACTCAACCCTAACCCTAACACTAACACTCTAACCCTAACCCTAACCCTAACACTCTAACCCTAACCCTAACCCTAACCCTAACCCTAACCTTTTGACAAACAGGCCAAAGGAGAGTTACATGTTCTCACGTGTTCTTGCTCTCTTGCAGGAGTCCCTCTATTCATTAGCTCTAAAATGCCTGATAAGCCTTTCTACAATCATTCTCCTGGGGCTGATTATCATCTACCATGCAAGAGAGATTCAGGTAATGTTGCAACACTTTTTTAATTCTTTCTTCTTCTTCTCTTAAATATTTATGATGGCAGCAACTTTAAGGCTGAGCACAATTGCAGACCCAACAGATGGCCCGGGGTTGTGCAACCGTGTGTGGCTCTTTGCAGCAGCTTGGACGCATTGACCAAAAAAGGATATTTTATCCATAAGAATGCTAGAAAATCATTCGAGATATTGCACGAGATTGAGCATAACTGCTTTCAGTGTTTACCCAAAGCAGCAACTTTATCTTTTAGATTTAAGTTTAAAACTCTGGGAAGGAAAGTGGCGGGTGAACTAATCTGACTTCCTGCTATCCAGAGTGATCTTTCTCTCAAGTCCACCAGAAAACTGAATGGTGAATGGACTGTACCTTTCTATCCATTCAAGACACTCAAAGCTTTTTACATTACAATCTGTGCCCTTGTTTACCCAGTCATACAGCACTCTACTAGATCTTTACAAAGAAAAATTAGTGATTTAGATCACATACACCGATGGGACACACATTTTAGATAATGAGGGGTTGTGTCTTGCCAAGAGACACTTGAGCATGTGACTGCTAGTGGAATCAAACCCCTAACTCTTGCATTGGAGGACGACTGCTCTAACCACTCAGCCACTAACTACTAAAAAACTAACTTTTTAATGTCTTTAGGGCATATTGCTTAGAAGAAAAAGAGGCAGTTTTAAACTTTTCCCAGATTATGTCATTAAAATAAAGGCTTCTGCAAAAAATGTGGTAACACCTACTGTTAAGAATAAGAAAGCACCTTTAACTTGAAGTAAAATGACAGTCTCTGTTTTTGTTATCAACATTTCAACAAGTCACAACAAGATCTATCAAACTATTTATATAATAACTTTAAGTGTGTATGTTTTAATTTTTGCAATTTGAAATGGTGTTTTCCACAAACGCATGACTCATATGAGCCTGCACTGTTTTAAACTGATCTTTATAGAAGCTGCGGTATAACTGTTTGTCCTTCTTACGTTAATGTTTTGACCAACATGTAAACATCAATCAATGTCAAAATGTGTTTACAATTTTTACCTTTATGATAATAAGATTTTATTTGCAGTATTTATATCACATCTTGTGAGTTGTGGTACCTTAATTTTGTTAACTATTAAAACAACTGCTCTAAAGATTTCTTATCAATACTGTATATTGATTTATAACGGAACATAATAAACACCAGATGTTTAAACTGAGACATGTTTGGAGGAAATAAGAGAAATGATGAATGTGATAGAAGCAACAAATCTCAAAAAGGTGGGAAAGGACCATGTTTGTCATTGTGAACCATCCCCTCGTCTTTTACCATTGATCTGTAAATGTTTAGGGACTGGGGAGATCGGCTGCTGGAGTTGTTATAGGGGAGCATTGTCCCATTTCGTTCTGATGTTGGATTTTAGCTTGAAAACCTGGATATTTGTTCTGCATTGGTGGTGTCTTCCTCATGAGCTTCTCATGTCAGAGGCACTAATGCACCCCTATATCAATGGAGAGGCAGGCTTTTGATTTGTGTGCGCATAATAAGCCAGAAGGTCCCTCTCCTCTTTAAGTCAATGGCTGTGACTGTGGTTTTCAAAAAGAATTACAATTTTTGATATGTATGACAGAACAGTTTTCCCACTTTGGCCCATTTTAAATGAGCTCTGATCCACGGGACAGCCGTGTTTCTGGATGGTGATCATATGTGGTTTCTTCTTTGCCTGATAGAGCTTTGTCACGGTGGAACCGTGTTTGCAGACAGTAGCCGTGTTTCCATCAAGGTTTCTAGGTGCGCATTATGAAGCATCACATCAGAAAAGCTTAATGGAAACGGCAAAATTCGAGTTAACTTCCTCTAATTCGCTCAAAAGTTGATACGCTCGCTTGAGGTTTTTTTGGGGGGTTTCAAAACAGAGCTGATGCGCAAAACGACAGATGGAAACAGATTTGCCGACTCAGTTCTGCCGTAGCGAACATTCACGTCATGTGACTGATCAGCTGTTTCCGCTCCGGACAACATGTAACATCGCTAAAACTAGTTGGCATGACAGAATAAATACAACTTGCCCGATAGCAACACATACCTGAAATATTCTCTCCATTTTGCCGAGATGTGTGGTCGGGTTCTGTTTTCAACCGCTACTTCCTGTTTACTGTAGACATGCGCAACGCTGACGTCTGACGTAATGACGCTGACGTCTGACGTAATGACGCTGTGCGTGGCTTGGTAGATGCGCTACAAGCCAGTAGATGGAAACCCTTCTGATCCGCATTAATTTGTATTTACATTTTTGCGAGATTTCAAAAATAAGCTCAAAATTGGAAATGAAAATGGATGGAAACACGGTTAGTGATCCCTGGAAGTGTTTCTGAGCCCACGCAGTGAAGTCCAGAACAGAATCAGACCTGTTTATAATGTGGTGGCCCCGTGAGGGCCTGTTCGTTGATTCTTCAGATTCTTTCAATCAAATTTAATTTCTTAATGCACAGGTTGTATATGAACTGTGGATAATGGGACATTCAAAGTCCATTATTCCAATGAGGAACATTATTTTGAAATTCTTTCAATGTTTTTCCATAAAATTTCTCAGACTGTTGAACTTCTGCCCATCTTTAATTCTGTGTGTTCCAGCGTCTCTAAAATGCTCATTTACACCCAGACCTCTTACTGACCTGTTTTTAATTAACTTAATCAGGTGCAAAATGCTCTTCCAGCTGTTTACTATTCATACCACCTACTTTTATAGCCTTTTGTTTCCTCTGTTCCAATTTTTTTTTAGATGTGATGCTGCTCCCAAATTCAAAAAGACCATTGTTTGTGTAAAATTATTAGTTTAAGCATTTCATTTGTATGTTCTATTATAAATAAAATAAGAATTTATGAGATTTCATTTCATTTATTCATTTATATAGCACTTTACACAACCACAGTGGTGGTGACCAAAGTGCTTAACAAAAAACAGTGCAATACTTAAAAAGACAGATTAAAAATCAAGAAAAACACAACATAAAAGCAAAAATAAAACCAGAAATGTCACCACATATTTAATTACTAAAAGCCATTTTATATTATTTATATATGTATATATACATATTTGCACATTATTGCGTTGTATTTTCATTTACATTTTGCAAAGCATCTACATTTTTCAGAATCGGGGTTGTAATTGAAAATGGCCACCAGCTGATGATCAGTTCTGGCTCATTTAGCTGCTCGAGAAACATGTTCTTTAGTGAGCAAAGATACAGGAATGTGTTTTTTTTTTGTTGTTGTTGTTGTTGGGAAGGTTGCAGACTTCAGAAATAGTTGCAATGGGTATGTAGCTATTTAAAAGACAGAAAACAGTTTGTACGAATGGATGATGTAAGATCAAACCTCTGCAAGATCACATGTGGAGTCCCACAAGGCTCTATGCTTGGACCAAAGTTGTTTATTTTGTATGTGAATGATGTAGTGGAGGTGTCTGGACTCCTTAAATGTGTTCTTTTTGCTAGTGATACCACTTTTTTTTATTTTGGTGGAGATTTGGAACAAATGTTGGAGTTGTTGAAAATGGAGTTTGTTAAATTACAATCTTTGTTTGAATTGAACAAGTTATCATTAAATCTAGATAAAACAATTTACATGATATTTAGTAATAAAAAGAAAACTGTGGAGTTTCCCTTCAAAACTGATGGTGTTGAGAAACAACAAAATAAATGAAACATTGAGCAGCATTAAGATGGCCATCCATAATAAGTTTGTTTTTGCACATGGACTACAGCCACATGTTATGTTCAAAAACTGAAGACGTCTTTACAAGGCTCACTGGGATGGTCCAACTCAACCGCTCATTGACCTTGCTTCAGAACAATGTTGCATTTACTCGCTGCACTTTCTGCACCTCAGCAGTTGTGGCTGCAGAATTAATTACGTGACCGTCTGCAGGGCGGACGGATGCTGCCAGAAAGGTTTCATACATCTAAAGCATTATTTTCTTGTTTTTAATTAAATCAAATCAAGAGGAGAACCTCACTTGAAAAGAACCACAACTCAAGCATTTTCCACAAATCTTTAAACGGCACCAAGTTTAATCATGCTAATGGATTTTCTTTTACATGAGAACCTTGGATGGTTCTTGCTTTTTTTTACTCTATTAATAGATACCTTGTGCTTTTATTGTAAAACTAAATGTCTGTGCTTGGATAAGAAGGTCAAGATGACATCCTTTGGATTCAAAGTCGTGTTATCTGTAGGATGTTGGTATATTTAGCACCTGCACGTCTCAAGGGGTAGTCAGTTTTAGCTCTTTTTCAAATCTTTTGAGTTGTAGGCCTTTCATCATGACAGATGATCACAGCAAACAGACATCATTACTATTCCTCTTCTCTACAGAAGTTTCTGTTTTTTTCTTCTTCAGGCACTTAGCTGTTTGTAAATTAGAACGCAAACGGGATGCTTTTTTGCTCGTTTGAATCTCGGACTGAAACCCATAAATAAATCTTCACGGTTGCTTTATTGCACTGCTGCAAAGTGGTGTAGCAGTTAAGCTGTGACGTGATGGAGTATTACTCACACACAGCAGGTTTCTATTGTTGTGGAAAATCACAACTTATTGTGCTAAATTATTTCTGCCTCCATCAAACATGTATATTTAAAAAAAAAGTAGAAGTTGGGTTTGTCTCCACATCAAGTTCTAGCTCAGGGGTCTGCAACCTGCAGCTCTGGAGCCACATGTGGCTCTTTGGTCCCTCAGCAGCGGCTCTTTTAAAGCCATGACCAAAACTAACATAAAACTGATTTTTTTTTGTTGTACAAACAACAAAAAACTTCTAGTTTTAGCTGTTTTCCTGTCATTTCTTTTGCAAATACTTAAACTTTTTGCTTTATTTCTATACTGTACTTAATTAAAAATGACATAGGTTTACATAGTTCATAGTTTTTTTTTATTTTAACTATTTTCCCTCTCTTTATAAGAATATAGTCTTTTCATTTGTCTTAAATTTAAAAAATATCAATAAATGTTTGAAAAAAATCATTATATATTTTTAGCTTTATATTGTCACTTCTACAGGCCACAAAAGTCTCCTACAACAAATTTGAAGTGGTCCATGGGCCACCAGTTGATAATTACAGTTGGAGCAGGTGGTTGTGGCTCTGGAAACATCTAATTTACTGAAGGAAAGCATAAAAATTGCTCTTTTAATCATAAAGGTTGCAGACCCCTGTTATAGCTTATAATCTGCAACATTACAGAGTAATGAGGCACGTGTTATCCCAAGTATGTGTGTGTGTTAGCTTCCAATTTACCTAGTTTGGTGTGTACCAGTGGCCCAGCTTGCTTATAACTTCTCTCTCCCTCTCACAGTCTCCTCATCGAATTGAGAAAGCTCATCGGATGATGAGCGAAACGTCTTGTTTGTTACAAATAAAGTCCAGTTGTTCTGTATTGAACGCCTTTTTTGATTTTATCATGTCCTGGACGACTGAGAATCTTCACCAGCATATTACAGTTATAGCTTGTTTTGTGTGTGTTTAGCTTCAGTGGGTTGTGGCTGCCATCTTTACTTGGGTTGGCTCTGAAAGCTAATCAGTTGTACATCAAAACATCTAACTGCTCCATCTTCACCTAAACAAAAGGCTCCAAAGCCATTTATTTACAGACTTGGTCAAATGCTCATTTTTGCTCTAAAACAACTCCTCTCCTCGTGTTTCTTGTCAGTCGCTGCCAGGGCCGGCCCAAGGCATAAGCAAACCAAGCGGCTGCTTAGGGCCCCGGGGCCACTAGGGGGCCCCTAATGTGCAACAGATTATAATTTTTTGGGGTAATGATTTCCATGTGATTCTATTTAATATTTTAAGTTCAGCTTTTGCAATTGTTACAGACATTTACATAGTTTTAAGAACTAATTATTCAACTTTAAATTTCTTTGTTTAAACCATTTAACGTGGTTTCATTGTTCATTTACATTATTTAAATATTTCCTTGATATTTTATTTTCTTTTATCTGTTTTTGCGCAATTTAATTATTTTTTATGCATCTAAGTTATTTTTATCTGTTGTTTGTTGTTGATCTTGCGCTCCAAATTATTTTGAACATTACTGTTGCAGTTCTTTGACCAAAGTTAATAAACCAGATGGCATTTTTGCAGTAAAATGCATTGTATACTGGTGTTTTTTTCCCCTTTAGTTACTTTTAGTACCAAAATACACATAGGATAATGTAACCAGGGCTGTCAGAGTTGCAATGGGTTTATGTTAGGTCAGTGAATGATCTGATCATCTGACTGTTGATTGCAGTAATCCACATTATTAGCAAAAATAGAGGGCCCCAAACCAAATTTCGCTTAGGGCCCCTCGGAGGCTTGCCTGTATTTACCCCCCAGGAAGGAAGGATGTATCCACAACCTTGCCCCTCCTTATCTATCTGACCTCCTACAAATCTCCATCCCATCACGCTCTCTCAGATCCTCCTCTTCGCTACATCTCCATGTACCCTCTGCCCGCCTCTCCACCATGGGGAGCAGGGCCTTCACCTGCTCTGCCCCTCACCTCTGGAACGCTCTACCGCCAGACCTTCGAAACACCACCTCCCTTTCTCTGTTCAAGACAGACCTGAAAACACATATCTTTAGACTAGCTTATCACTAACTTGGTGGGTGTCTATGAGTGCACATCTAATTCTCCAGCTCCCCGAGCGCGACTACGCTGCTCGCTGCACCACCTGGTGGTGGTTGGGTTAAATGCAGAAGACCAATTTCGTCTGTCAAATATGGGAAACATACACAGATGACAAATGTGACAAATTATTATTATTACTGTATTATTATTAAATGTATTTTTATTATTTTGTATTTTATAATCTTTATGTATTTTATATTTCAATTTATCACTGATAATGTTTGAACTGTATTTGTTTGTTAAGTGTCCTTGGGTGTCTTGAAAGGCGCTTTTAAATAAAATGATTGTTATTATTATTTTTAATATATATATAAAATGAATTAAAAAATTAAAAAAATTAAAAAATCCTTGAGAAAAATCCACAAAGGACCTTTTTGTCAGAAAAGTTTTCTGCGTGAATGGAGAGTCTGTGGATCAGTGTTTATTGATCACGCGAGTCAGGGGCTTCCTGCGACCTTTATGACGCGGAGACAGTTGTTTTGGTACCCCCCCATCCCCTCCTCCTCCTCCTCCTCTCTCTCTACCCCCTCCCCCTCTCTGCCCAATCCGGGGCACCTCTTACAGCCGGTGCCGAAATGGATCCCCTCCTCGCGCAACGGCTCCGTCCCCCCTCGAGGACCATAATGACGTCCTTTTGGGTCGGGTGCGCGGCGGTGCCTGACTGCTGCTGCTGCGAGCGGCAGCTCTGACATGGAAAGCCCCCCTCAGCTGCAGAACAGCTTCCACCACCCAGTGCACCAGCAGCAACACGACTGCGTGCGGGAGGGTCGCGTGCCGTGCTGCACCTGCGGTGCGCGGAGGAGCCTCGCATTCCGCGGGACGCCGACCCCCGTGGGAACTTATTTGAGGACGCCTTCGGAGACGTCCTCGCGGCGCGGCTGCCAGACCTGCGACTTCACGCTCTCCAGTCATGGTGGTTCCTCCAGACATCATCAGCAGCAGCAGCATCATCTTCCTCAGCGGGGCAGCCCGGCCAGCAGAGACACCAACTCCTACAATGAGACGGCCATGAGCAGCTGCAGGTACAACGGCGGCGTGATGCGGCCGCTCAGCCACCTGAGCTCGTCGCGCAGGAACGTGCACGAGTTTGACTCCGAGTCGCAGCCCTTGCAGCCCAGCTCTGCCGCGGACGCGTCGGACTCCAAGGCGGAGAACAATTCCGCCAGCACCGTGATGCCTTACGCGTCGGGAGACGGAGGAGGAGGAGGAGGAGGGGGAGGCAAATCGGGGAAGAAGAAGAACCAGAACATCGGGGAGAAGCTGGGACACAGGAGGGCCCTGTTCGAGAAGCGGAAGCGTCTGAGCGACTACGCGTTGATCTTCGGGATGTTCGGGATCGTTGTCATGGTCGTGGAGACGGAACTGTCATGGGGAGCCTATGGGAAGGTGCGTATGGACTCAGCAGTCCCGAACGGAGTTGATTCGTGAAGTGTCTCTCCCATGAAACAAGTTCTTCTGAAAGTGTGGAGCTGTCCTGACAAACCAACTCATTCTCACTCCCTACTCAACCCTAACCCTAACACTAACACTCTAACCCTAACCCTAACCCTAACACTCTAACCCTAACCCTAACCCTAACCTTTTGACAAACAGGCCAAAGGAGAGTTACATGTTCTCACGTGTTCTTGCTCTATTGCAGGAATCCCTCTATTCATTAGCTCTAAAATGCCTGATAAGCCTTTCTACAATCATTCTCCTGGGGCTGATTATCATCTACCATGCAAGAGAGATTCAGGTAATGTTGCAACACTTTTTTAATTCTTTCTTCTTCTTCTCTTAAATATTTATGATGGCAGCAACTTTAAGGCTGAGCACAATTGCAGACCCAACAGATGGCCCGGGGTTGTGCAACCGAGTGTGGCTCTTTGCAGCAGCTTGGACGCATTGACCAAAAAAGGATATTTTATCCATAAGAATGTTAGAAAATCATTCGAGATATTGCACGAGATTGAGCATAACTGCTTTCAGTGTTTACCCAAAGCAGCAACTTTATCTTTTAGATTTAAGTTTAAAACTCTGGGAAGGAAAGTGGCGGGTGAACTAATCTGACTTCCAGCTATCCAGAGTGCATCTTTCTCTCAAGTCCACCAGAAAACTGAATGGTGATAGACTGTACCTTTCTATCCATTCAAGACACTCAAAGCTTTTTACATTACAATCTGTGCCCTTGTTTACCCAGTCATACAGCACTCTACTAGATCTTTACAAAGAAAAATTAGTGATTTAGATCACATACACCAATGGGACACACATTTTAGACAATGAGGGGTTGTGTCTTGCCAAGAGACACTTGAGCATGTGACTGCTAGTGGAATCAAACCCCTAACTCTTGCATTGGAGGACGACTGCTCTAACCACTCAGCCACTAACTACTAAAAAACTAACTTTTTAATGTCTTTAGGGCATATTGCTTAGAAGAAAAAGAGGCAGTTTTAAACTTTTCCCAGATTATGTCATTAAAATAAAGGCTTCTGCAAAAAATGTGGTAACACCTACTGTTAAGAATAAGAAAGCACCTTTAACTTGAAGTAAAATGACAGTCTCTGTTTTTGTTATCAACATTTCAACAAGTCACAACAAGATCTATCAAACTATTTATACAATAACTTTAAGTGTGTATGTTTTAATTTTTGCAATTTGAAATGGTGTTTTCCACAAACGCATGACTCATATGAGCCTGCATTGTTTTAAACTGATCTTTATAGAAGCTGCAGTATAACTGTTTGTCCTTCTTACGTTAAGGTTTTGACCAACATGTAAACATCAATCAATGTCAAAATGCATTTACAATTTTTACCTTTATGATAATAAGATTTTATTTGCAGTATTTATATCACATCTTGTGAGTTGTGGTACCTTAATTTTGTTAACTATTTTTTAAAAACTGCTCTAAAGATTTCTTATCAATACTGTATATTAATTTATAATGGAACATAATAAAGACCAGATGTTTAAACTGAGACATATTTGGAGGAAATAAGAGAAATGATGAATGTGATAGAAGCAACAAATCTCAAAAAGGTGGGAAAGGACCACGTTTGTCATTGCGAACCATCCCCTCGTCTTTTACCATTGATCTGTAAATGTTTAGGGACTGGGGAGATCGGCTGCTGGAGTTGTTATAGGGGAACGTTGTCCCATTCCGTTCTGATGTTGGATTTTAGCTTGAAAACCTGGATATTTGTTCTGCATTGGTGGTGTCTTCCTCATGAGCTTCTCATGTCAGAGGCACTAATGCACCCCTATATCAATGGAGAGGCAGGCTTTTGATTTGTGTGCGCATAATAAGCCAGAAGGTCCCTCTCCTCTTTAAGTCAATGGCTGTGACTGTGGTTTTCAAAAAGAATTACAATTTTTGATATGTATGACAGAACAGTTTTCCCACTTTGGCCCATTTTAAATGAGCTCTGATCCACGGGACAGCCGTGTTTCTGGATGGTGATCATATGTGGTTTCTTCTTTGCCTGATAGAGCTTTGTCACGGTGGAACTCTGTTTGCAGACAGTGACCCCTGGAAGTGTTTCTGAGCCCACGCGGTGAGGTCCAGAACAGAATCAGACCTGTTTATAATGTGGTGGCCCTGTGAGGGCCTGTTCGTTGATTCTTCAGATTCTTTCAATCAATTTTAATTTCTTAATGCACAGGTTGTATATGAACTGTAGATGATGGGACATTCAAAGTCCATTATTCCAATGAGGAACATTATTTTGAAATTTGTTCACTGTTTTTCCATTAAATTTCTCTGACTGTTGAACTTCTGCCCATCTTTAATTCTGTGTTCCAGCGTCTCTAAAATGCTCTTTTACACCCAGACCTCTTACTGACCTGTTTTTAATTAACTTAATCAGGTGCAAAATGCTCTTCCAGCTGTTTACTATTCATACCACCTACTTTTATAGCCTTTTGTTTCCTCTGTTCCAATTTTTTTTTAGATGTGATGCTGCTCCCAAATTCAAAAAGACCATTGTTTGTGTAAAATTATTAGTTTAAGCATTTCATTTGTATGTTCTATTATAAATAAAATAAGAATTTATGAGATTTCATTTCATTTATTCATTTATATAGCACTTTACACAACCACAGTGGTGGTGACCAAAGTGCTTAACAAAAAACAGTGCAATACTTAAAAAGACAGATTAAAAATCAAGAAAAACACAACATAAAAGCAAAAATAAAACCAGAAATGTCACCACATATTTAATTACTAAAAGCCATTTTATATTATTTATATATGTATATATACATATTTGCACATTATTGCGTTGTATTTTCATTTACATTTTGCAAAGCATCTACATTTTTCAGAATCGGGGTTGTAATTGAAAATGGCCACCAGCTGATGATCAGTTCTGGCTCATTTAGCTGCTCGAGAAACATGTTCTTTAGTGAGCAAAGATACAGGAATGTGTTTTTTTGTGTGTGTTTGTGTGTGTGACTGTTTTGTGGTTTCTAAGGACAGTGTTTTGTCAGGACAGTAATGAGCTGTTATCGGATTGTCTGATTACTGTATAGCGTATTGCTGTCCTGACAAAACACTGTCCTTAAAAACCACAAAACAGTCACACACACAAACACACACAATTTTAGTAGAACATGTTATATTTACATGTATATGTCTATCTGATATGCATATATACATTTATATGCATATATGTATATACACTGTACAGTACATGAATATGCATTTATGATATGCTTATATACATGTATATATGTATATTTGTGTGTATGTATATGACATAGATATCAATTATATAAATAATGCAGGGATTGTTAAGTATGACTTCAATATTATTAGTCACAGTTTTTTAATTTATAGTTTTCTTTCATTCAGCTAATTTTAATTTCATCTTAGTCCACCTATCATGAGAGGAGTTTTGTAAATACTCTGTCCATTTATCTTTCCTTTATGTGAGATGGATACTTGGGCCAAAAACAAACAATCATGTAATGTTTATTGGTTTACATGTGACAGCAGCTATCATCAAAATGTAGAATTTCCTCTAAATATAAGTATAAATGATCTCTTACAGATGTCATGTGAACACGTCCAGAGTCAGGAGATCGCAGGTAGCCAGAAGCACGATCAACTTCCTTTAAACACGAATACCAAGGTACATTTTAGTTCTTGTGTTCCTAAACAGAATTACTTGCTACGTGTGGTTTCATCAACCTTAATGTTCAATTAGGTGTGTATAGGAGTGTACTATGGTTTTTATGGACAGTTGTTTGTTTGGACAGTCAGACGCTATAAACAATCAGACAATCAATCAGATAACAGCTCATTACTGTCCTGACAAAACACTGTCCTTAAAAACCACAAAACAGTCACACACACAAACACACACAACTTCAGTTGAACATGTTATATTTACATGTATATGTCTATCTGTACATTATATGTATATGCATATATATACATGTATATGTTTATGCATATATACATCTATATGTTTATGCATATGTACATATATGCATATTCTTGTATATATACATATATGCATTTACATGTTTAAATGCATTTGCATATACAGTACATGTATATATGCACTTACATATACATGTATATATGCACTTACACATACATGTAAATAGGCACTTACATATACGTGTAATAGGCATGTAAATATAACATGTTCAACTCAAATTGTGTGTGTTTGTGTGTGTGACTGTTTTGTGGTTTCTAAGGACAGTGTTTTGTCAGGACAGTAATGAGCTGTTATCGGATTGTCTGATTACTGTATAGCGTATTGCTGTCCTGACAAAACACTGTCCTTAAAAACCACAAAACAGTCACACACACAAACACACACAATTTTAGTAGAACATGTTATATTTACATGTATATGTCTATCTGATATGCATATATACATTTATATGCATATATGTATATACACTGTACAGTACATGAATATGCATTTATGATATGCTTATATACATGTATATATGTATATTTGTGTGTATGTATATGACATAGATATCAATTATATAAATAATGCAGGGATTGTTAAGTATGACTTCAATATTATTAGTCACAGTTTTTTAATTTATAGTTTTCTTTCATTCAGCTAATTTTAATTTCATCTTAGTCCACCTATCATGAGAGGAGTTTTGTAAATACTCTGTCCATTTATCTTTCCTTTATGTGAGATGGATACTTGGGCCAAAAACAAACAATCATGTAATGTTTATTGGTTTACATGTGACAGCAGCTATCATCAAAATGTAGAATTTCCTCTAAATATAAGTATAAATGATCTCTTACAGATGTCATGTGAACACGTCCAGAGTCAGGAGATCGCAGGTAGCCAGAAGCACGATCAACTTCCTTTAAACACGAATACCAAGGTACATTTTAGTTCTTGTGTTCCTAAACAGAATTACTTGCTACGTGTGGTTTCATCAACCTTAATGTTCAATTAGGTGTGTATAGGAGTGTACTATGGTTTTTATGGACAGTTGTTTGTTTGGACAGTCAGACGCTATAAACAATCAGACAATCAATCAGATAACAGCTCATTACTGTCCTGACAAAACACTGTCCTTAAAAACCACAAAACAGTCACACATACAAACACACACAACTTCAGTTGAACATGTTATATTTACATGTATATGTCTATCTGTACATTATATGTATATGCATATATATACATGTATATGTTTATGCATATATACATCTATATGTTTATGCATATGTACATATATGCATATTCTTGTATATATACATATATGCATTTACATGTTTAAATGCATTTGCATATACAGTACATGTATATATGCACTTACATATACATGTATATATGCACTTACACATACATGTAAATAGGCACTTACATATACGTGTAATAGGCATGTAAATATAACATGTTCAACTCAAATTGTGTGTGTTTGTGTGTGTGACTGTTTTGTGGTTTCTAAGGACAGTGTTTTGTCAGGACAGTAATGAGCTGTTATCTGATTGTCTGATTACTGTATAGCGTATTGCTGTCCTGACAAAACACTGTCCTTAAAAACCACAAAACAGTCACACACACAAACACACACAACTTCAGTTGAACATGTTATATTTACATGTATATGTCTATCTGTACATTATACGTATATGCATATATATACATGTATATGTTTATGCATATATACATCTATATGTTTATGCATATGTACATATATGCATATTCTTGTATATATACATATATGCATTTACATGTTTAAATGCATTTGCATATACAGTACATGTATATATGCACTTACATATACATGTATATATGCACTTACACATACATGTAAATAGGCACTTACATATACGTGTAATAGGCATGTAAATATAACATGTTCAACTCAAATTGTGTGTGTTTGTGTGTGTGACTGTTTTGTGGTTTCTAAGGACAGTGTTTTGTCAGGACAGTAATGAGCTGTTATCTGATTGTCTGATTACTGTATAGCGTATTGCTGTCCTGACAAAACACTGTCCTTAAAAACCACAAAACAGTCACACACACAAACACACACAACTTCAGTTGAACATGTTATATTTACATGTATATGTCTATCTGTACATTATACGTATATGCATATATATACATGTATATGTTTATGCATATATACATCTATATGTTTATGCATATGTACATATATGCATATTCTTGTATATATACATATATGCATTTACATGTTTAAATGCATTTGCATATACAGTACATGTATATATGCACTTACATATACATGTATATATGCACTTACATATACATGTATATATGCACTTACATATACATGTAATAGGCATGTAAATATAACATGTTCAACTCAAATTGTGTGTGTTTGTGTGTGTGACTGTTTTGTGGTTTCTAAGGACAGTGTTTTGTCAGGACAGTAATGAGCTGTTATCTGATTGTCTGATTACTGTATAGCGTATTGCTGTCCTGACAAAACACTGTCCTTAAAAACCACAAAACAGTCACACACACAAACACACACAACTTCAGTTGAACATGTTATATTTACATGTATATGTCTATCTGTACATTATATGTATATGCATATATATACATGTATATGTTTATGCATATATACATCTATATGTTTATGCATATGTACATATATGCATATTTTTGTATATATACATATATGCATTTACATGTTTAAATGCATTTGCATATACAGTACATGTATATATGCACTTACATATACATGTATATATGCACTTACACATACATGTAAATAGGCACTTACATATACGTGTAATAGGCATGTAAATATAACATGTTCAACTCAAATTGTGTGTGTTTGTGTGTGTGACTGTTTTGTGGTTTCTAAGGACAGTGTTTTGTCAGGACAGTAATGAGCTGTTATCTGATTGTCTGATTACTGTATAGCGTATTGCTGTCCTGACAAAACACTGTCCTTAAAAACCACAAAACGGTCACACACACAAACACACACAACTTCAGTTGAACATGTTATATTTACATGTATATGTCTATCTGTACATTATATGTATATGCATATATATACATGTGTATGTTTATGCATATATACATCTATATGTTTATGCATATGTACATATATGCATATTTTTGTATATATACATATATGCATTTACATGTTTAAATGCATTTGCATATACAGTACATGTATATATGCACTTACATATTCATGTATATATGCACTTCAACACATACATGTAAATAGGCACTTACATATACGTGTAATAGGCATGTAAATATAACATGTTCAACTCAAATTGTGTGTGTTTGTGTGTGTGACTGTTTTGTGGTTTCTAAGGACAGTGTTTTGTCAGGACAGTAATGAGCTGTTATCTGATTGTCTGATTACTGTTTGATTATAGCGTATTGCTGTCCTAACAAACCACTGTCCATTAAAACCACAAAACAGTCACACACACAAACACACACAATTTTAGTAGAACATGTTATATTTACATGTATATGTCTATCTGTACAGTATATGCATATATATACATGTATATGCATATATGTATATACACTGTACAGTACATGACTATGCATTTATGATATGCTTATATACATGTATATATGTATATTTGTGTGTATGTATATGACATAGATATCAATTATATAAATAATGCAGGGATTGTTAAATATGACTTCAATATTATTTGTCACAGTTTTTAAATTTATAGTTTTCTTTCATTCAGCTAATTTTAATTTCATCTTAGTCCACCTATCATGAGAGGAGTTTTGTAAATACTCTGTCCATCCATCTTTCCTTTATGTGAGATGGATACTTTGGCCAAAAACAATCATGTAATGTTTATTGGTTTACATGTGACAGCAGCTATCATCAAAATGTAGAATTTCCTCTAAATATAAGTATAACTGATCTGTTACAGATGTCATGTGAGCACGTCCAGAGTCAGGAGATCGCAGGTAGCCAGAAGCACGATCAACTTCCTTTAAACACGAATACCAAGGTACATTTTAGTTCTTGTGTTCCTAAACAGAATTACTTGCTACGTGTGGTTTCATCAACCTTAATGTTCAATTAGGTGTGTATAGGAGTGTATTGTGGTTTTTATGGACAGTTGTTTGTTTGGACAGTCATACGCTATAAACAATCAGACAATCAATCAGATAACAGCTCATTACTGTCCTGACAAAACACTGTCCTTAAAAACCACAAAACAGTCACACACACAAACATACACAACTTCAGTTGAACATGTTAGTGCTGGTGAATTTTTGGAAAAAACACAAAAAATACTGAGTTTTTCTGTGTTTTTTCACCACAGTTCGTTAGCTAAACGTGGACACACGTTTCTGATCATTTTTATGCATTCGTAAGCAGTTTTTTTCAACTCCACAGTGTAACTCTTACCTAATTTAATATATTGCACACAAAACATTAAGGTTTACTGAGGGGCTGCATGGGCTCCATGAGCAAGACATCTAATCCATGTGTTTACATCATGGGAAAAACATGTAACAAAATAAAATTTTAATTTTGATTTTTATGAGTTTCCCTCGGACTGTAATCTTATAAATACTTTGTTTAAAGTTCTGATGAATGTTGACTTGCCCATATACTAAATACATGATTTTTTTCTGTGTCCTCCATGTTTTCTAGAGAAAAAGTCAAGCAAGTCTAGGATCCAGAAGAATGGCAAAGAAAAAGTGGTCAAATGGTGAAGTAGCTGATGTAATGCGTAATTTCCGAAATCACATAAGTGAAGGAAAACTGACCAGAAAGAATTAATGCAACCACTGTAAGAAGGTTGAGGGCCCTATGTTGGCTCAAAGAACAGTTCAAAATATGAGACTTTGTGAGAAACCGGGGAATAACTGAAAAGAGATAAAAACAGAAACAAAACTTACAGATTTTTTAATGTATCTAAAAATCTACGTCTGGCCTCTGGACATTTAAAAAACAAAACAAAAACGTAGAAATGTTTAGTCTTTCGTTGCATAGGTACCAGGTACATACCAGTTAAGTACAGGATAACATGTCACTTCATACTATAGCCTGGTACAAAACGTAGAAATGTTTAGTCTTTCGTTGCATAGGTACCAGGTACATACCAGTTAAGTACAGGATAACATGTCACTTCATACTATAGCCTGGTACAAAATATACATACCGGTTATATAACCAGTATGCTACCAGTATCTGGTATGTACCCATCTGTATTATGTATTAATATTGTATAAATCTGTGTAACACTTTTAAATACTTTATTTATTTATTTTATCTAAAAAAGCTAAGTCTGGTCCTCTGGACATTCAAAAAAATAAAACAAAACGAAGCAAAAGTTTCGTCTTTCGTCCGAAAGCCTTCTTCAGTCTGAGTTGCTGTATTCAGCTCAGTCTTATAAATAGCACCCTCCCACAGTGGATCAACCAGTTGGCTGATGACAGCCGAAACCAGTTGCTCACATGATCAAGGAGGACCATCAGCCTAACGATGGATCGTTAGCACCCTGATGGTTGTTTGCTATTCACAGAGGGCTTAGTGATACTAGCAATCATAGAGGGGGACAGTTGAACCCGGAGGCCTCCACCCCCGTTTAACAATGGACGTTTCTTTTCACTTCAGCTCTCAGCTCCTCCTCTGTGGCTCTGACTGTGTCCGAAAGAGCTGCCATCTCTCTGCTCAGAGCCTCCATATTCTCAATCAGTCCACTCTTCTGCTCCTCTTCCTCCCTCAGAGCAGCCAGCCTGGCCTCCTCTTCCTCTGTTAGAAACTGGTGAAGCTTCTTAAACTGCTTCTTAATCTGCCTCTTTGTGAGTCGAGCCTGGACCTTCACATGTTCTGCTGTCTGATCAAACTCAGACTGAACTTTCTTCTTGACCTCCTGCTTCTCCTTCAGTGGTTTCATAGATCTCAGCAGATCCTCTTTGAGTTCCGTTGCAGCTTCATCGATGGGTCTGAACCTGTGGTCGGTGTGTTTCTTCGAGTCTCTGCAGACGATATAAATTAAGGAGGACCACTTTTTTTTATTTAGAGATAAATAATAACACTATTAATAAAATCAATAATGAACAAATAATACTTCAGCTCTCAGCTCCTCCTCTGTGGCTCTGACTGTGTCCGAAAGAGCTGCCATCTCTCTGCTCATAGCCTCCATATTCTCAATCAGTCCACTCTTCTGCTCCTCTTCCTCCCTCAGAGCAGCCAGCCTGGCCTCCTCTTCCTCTGTTAGAAACTGGTGAAGCTTCTTAAACTGCTTCTTAATCTGCCTCTTTGTGAGTCGAGCCTGGACCTTCACATGTTCTGCTGTCTGATCAAACTCAGACTGAACTTTCTTCTTGACCTCCTGCTTCTCCTTCAGTGGTTTCATGGATCTCAGCAGATCCTCTCTGAGTTCCGCTGCAGCTTCATCGATGGGTCTGAACCTGTGGTCGGTGTGTTTCTTCGAGTCTCTGCAGACGATATAAATTAAGGAGGACCACTTTTTTTATTTAGAGATAAATAATAACACTATTAATAAAATCAATAATGAACAAATAACACTTCAGCTCTCAGCTCCTCCTCTGTGGCTCTGACTGTGTCCGAAAGAGCTGCCATCTCTCTGCTTAGAGCCTCCATATTCTCAATCAGTCCACTCTTCTGCTCCTCTTCCTCCCTCAGAGTAGCCAGCCTGGCCTCCTCTTCCTCTGTTAGAAACTGGTGAAGCTTCTTAAACTGCTTCTTAATCTGCCTCTTTGTGAGTCGAGCCTGGACCTTCACATGTTCTGCTGTCTGATCAAACTCAGACTGAACTTTCTTCTTGACCTCCTGCTTCTCCTTCAGTGGTTTCATAGATCTCAGCAGATCCTCTTTGAGTTCCGTTGCAGCTTCATCGATGGGTCTGAACCTGTGGTCGGTGTGTTTCTTCGAGTCTCTGCAGACGATATAAATTAAGGAGGACCACTTTTTTTTATTTAGAGATAAATAATAACACTATTAATAAAATCAATAATGAACAAATAACACTTCAGCTCTCAGCTCCTCCTCTGTGGCTCTGACTGTGTCCGAAAGAGCTGCCATCTCTCTGCTCATAGCCTCCATATTCTCAATCAGTCCACTCTTCTGCTCCTCTTCCTCCCTCAGAGCAGCCAGCCTGGCCTCCTCTTCCTCTGTTAGAAACTGGTGAAGCTTCTTAAACTGCTTCTTAATCTGCGTCTTTGTGAGTCGAGCCTGGACCTTCACATGTTCTGCTGTCTGATCAAACTCAGACTGAACTTTCTTCTTGACCTCCTGCTTCTCCTTCAGTGGTTTCATGGATCTCAGCAGATCCTCTCTGAGTTCCGCTGCAGCTTCATCGATGGGTCTGAACCTGTGGTCGGTGTGTTTCTTCGAGTCTCTGCAGACGATATAAATTAAGGAGGACCACTTTTTTTATTTAGAGATAAATAATAACACTATTAATAAAATCAATAATGAACAAATAACACTTCAGCTCTCAGCTCCTCCTCTGTGGCTCTGACTGTGTCCGAAAGAGCTGCCATCTCTCTGCTTAGAGCCTCCATATTCTCAATCAGTCCACTCTTCTGCTCCTCTTCCTCCCTCAGAGTAGCCAGCCTGGCCTCCTCTTCCTCTGTTAGAAACTGGTGAAGCTTCTTAAACTGCTTCTTAATCTGCCTCTTTGTGAGTCGAGCCTGGACCTTCACATGTTCTGCTGTCTGATCAAACTCAGACTGAACTTTCTTCTTGACCTCCTGCTTCTCCTTCAGTGGTTTCATAGATCTCAGCAGATCCTCTTTGAGTTCCGTTGCAGCTTCATCGATGGGTCTGAACCTGTGGTCGGTGTGTTTCTTCGAGTCTCTGTAGACGATATAAATTAAGGAGGACCACTTTTTTTTATTTAGAGATAAATAATAACACTATTAATAAAATCAATAATGAACAAATAATACTTCAGCTCTCAGCTCCTCCTCTGTGGCTCTGACTGTGTCCGAAAGAGCTGCCATCTCTCTGCTCATAGCCTCCATATTCTCAATCAGTCCACTCTTCTGCTCCTCTTCCTCCCTCAGAGCAGCCAGCCTGGCCTCCTCTTCCTCTGTTAGAAACTGGTGAAGCTTCTTAAACTGCTTCTTAATCTGCGTCTTTGTGAGTCGAGCCTGGACCTTCACATGTTCTGCTGTCTGATCAAACTCAGACTGAACTTTCTTCTTGACCTCCTGCTTCTCCTTCAGTGGTTTCATGGATCTCAGCAGATCCTCTCTGAGTTCCGCTGCAGCTTCATCGATGGGTCTGAACCTGTGGTCGGTGTGTTTCTTCGAGTCTCTGCAGACGATATAAATTAAGGAGGACCACTTTTTTTTATTTAGAGATAAATAATAACACTATTAATAAAATCAATAATGAACAAATAACACTTCAGCTCTCAGCTCCTCCTCTGTGGCTCTGACTGTGTCCGAAAGAGCTGTCATCTCTCTGCTCAGAGCCTCCATATTCTCAATCAGTCCACTCTTCTGCTCCTCTTCCTCCCTCAGAGCAGCCAGCCTGGCCTCCTCTTCCTCTGTTAGAAACTGGTGAAGCTTCTTAAACTGCTTCTTAATCTGCGTCTTTGTGAGTCGAGCCTGGACCTTCACATGTTCTGCTGTCTGATCAAACTCAGACTGAACTTTCTTCTTGACCTCCTGCTTCTCCTTCAGTGGTTTCATGGATCTCAGCAGATCCTCTCTGAGTTCCGCTGCAGCTTCATCGATGGGTCTGAACCTGTGGTCGGTGTGTTTCTTCGAGTCTCTGCAGACGATATAAATAAAGGAGGACCACTTTTTTTATTTAGAGATAAATAATAACACTATTAATAAAATCAATAATGAAGTTATTTCATGAGTGACTGGAATGAAATCCCTACCTTGTCCTGAGAGTAAATTATAGCTTCGATAATGATACTACAGTATCCACTTTGCACTGCGTGCCTGCATAGTTGGTAACAGGAATGCGTTTGCTGGCAGTGGCACTAGCCCATGCAGGAATTGTCCGTTTCACCTTCTTGCTTTTGGATTTCCCATACTTGTAGCCATCCTTCATCCTTAGAAGGAGAACAAAGCAGTGTGTTGAGCACTGGCCAGCCTCGCAGTCCGGGCATTTCACATCTTTCTCATCTTTTTTTTTCTCCCTCCACTCCCTCTTCAGTAGTGTCTTCATTCTTGTCCGTATTCGCGTCACCTGAATTCTCCCCCTCCTCATCTTCGCCTCTTGCAGCTGAAGATGCTGCCTGATCTTAATCAGCAGAGGGCGACTCCTCATCTGAGGCTTCTGGATCGTTCTCTGCAGCCGCGGAGGGTGCCTTCTCCTGAGTTGGAGTCGCTGTTGCATGGCGAATCGGCATAATGGGAGCGTTACCTTCAACTTATCCAGGAAAATGTATGTTTTGAAGAAAAAATCTCTGCACGATCCTTTATTTCGATTCCGCTGTTAACGAGCACCGTCCCGCTTGGATCGTTGGTCCAAACCAACTTGTTTTACGTCTTCTAACGTAGGATCATCCTGATTAGTTCAAGGCTGTCAGAAAGGGAGCCTTCCAAGAAAAAAGTGACTTCCTGTTCTGAGGGAGCGGGGTTTCAGTGACAGCACAACATGACCACAGAGAATTGTTGGGCATCTGACATGGATCACTCATGCCAAGTTTGGTGCAATTCTGTTTTTCATTGTGAAAGTTATAGCGTTTTAAAATGTATGGCGAGAAGCCAAACGTTGAGGCAAGGCCACGTCCCTTCAGCATATATGAAAATACAAGTTTTTGATGAATTTTCACTCACCCACATCTTAAGTGCATATTAACCAAGGTTGAAGTCAGTCGCTCAAAATCCCTAGGAGGAGTGCATTAAAATTCACCATCAATGAAAAGTGAAAAACAGCCAAAAATTACCCTTTGACCCAAAATGGCTGACTTATGGCCGAACAGGTGTCCCTGTGATGGACTGGAGACTTGTAAATGTGTCCTTGTGATGGACTGGAGACTTGTAAATGTGTCCCTGTGATGGACTGATGTGATTTTTATATAACTAGGTCATGGAATCTCTGCAAAAAAATCCTTTGCAAAAGATGACATTCTTTTGGAATATCGAGGTGAACTGATCACCAAGGAGGATGTGAGAGGAAGCATCATGTTTACGATGAATCACAGAAAGTGTTTTTGTTTGAATTCTACTTCGATGGAAAAATATTGTGAGTATGTATGAGTATGTAAGAATAACCTATCATTGTGTCTGACATGACTTATAAAAGGCTATTAATTGTAAGGTAATTTATAGTGCTGGCAAGAGTTTTTTTTTTTTTTAATATGCATTATGCATTTGTAGTGTTGATTCAGCAAACGAGGACAGGTCGCTTGGAAGGCTTGTAAATTATGACCATATAAACCCAAATGCAAAGATGAGGTACATAATTGTAAACAAAAAGCCCTATCTATGTTTGTTTGCAACTAAACCCATCAATGAAGGAGATGAGATCACCTATAATTATGGCGACTCAGAATGGCCATGGAGATGCAAGGTGATTTAAATTTTACTTTTTGAATGTAATCATGCTTAAAAATATTTTTTTAATCATACAGGTTTACAACATGTGTTTCACCACAATATATTTTCAATTATTTCCTACTATGTGATCAAAATCTCAACAGAGATTACATGGAATGTCTTCTGATGTGCAAGATTTTGAGGCACCACCTCCAACAGAGGTTTCAGTTGCTAACAAAACATTCTGTAAGAGCAAAATAAAGGTATGTGCAAGTGCATCGAGGAAGGATAGTTGACACTGAAAAAGTACTCCTTTAAAGAATGTCATTTTTCTATTTTTACTATTTACAGAATAGCCATAAATATGATAAACCAAACAATCGTGTAATGGTTCTTAATTTTTGTGATGTGATGGACTGGAGACCTGTCCAGGTATCCCTGTGATGGACTGGAGACTTGTCCATGTGTCCCTGTGATGGACTGGAGACTTTTCCCTGTGTACCTGTGATGGACTTGAGACCTGTCCAGGTGTCCTTGTGATGGACTGGAGACTTGTCCACATGTCCCTGTGATGGACTGGAGACTTGTCCATGTGTCCTTGTGATGGATTGGAGACTTGTCCCTGTGTACCTGTGATGGACTGGAGACCTGTCCAGGTATCCTTGTGATGGACTGGAGACTTGTCCACATGTCCCTGTGATGGACTGGAGACCTGTCCAGGATGTCCCTGTGATGGACTGGAGACTTGTCCACGTGTCCTTGTGATGGACTGGAGACTTGTCCCTGTATACCTGTGATGGACTGGAGACCTGTCCAGGTATCCCTGTGATGGACTGGAGACTTGTCCATGTGTCCTTGTGATGGACTGGAGACTTTTCCCTGTGTACCTGTGATGGACTTGAGACCTGTCCAGTTGTCCTTGTGATGGACTGGAGACTTGTCCACATGTCCCTGTGATGGACTAGAGACCTGTCCATGTGTCCCTGTGATGGACTGGAGACTTGTCCACGTGTCCCTGTGATGGACTGGTGACTTGTAAATGTGTCCCTGTGATGGACTGGAGACTTGTCCACGTGTCCCTGTGATGGACTGGAGACCTGTCCAGGATGTCCCTGTGATGGACTGGAGACTTGTAAATGTGTCCCTGTGATGGACTGGAGACTTGTAAATGTGTCCCTGTGATGGACTGAAGAGTTGTAAATGTGTCCCTGTGATGGACTGGAGACCTGTCCAGGTGTCCCTGTGATTGACTGGAGACTTGTCCACATGTCCCTGTGATGGACTGGAGACTTGTCCATGTGTCCTTGTGATGGACTGGAGACTTGTCCCTGTGTACCTGTGATGGACTGGAGACCTGTCCAGGTATCCCTGTGATGGACTGGAGACTTGTCCATCTGTCCTTGTGATGGACTGGAGACTTGTCCCTGTGTACCTGTGATGGACTGGAGACCTGTCCAGGTATCCCTTTGATGGACTGGAGACTTGTCCATGTGTCCTTGTGATGGACTGGAGACTTGTCCACATGTCCCTGTGATGGACTGGAGACTTGTCCATGTGTCCTTGTGATGGATTGGAGACTTGTCCCTGTGTACCTGTGATGGACTGGAGACCTGTCCAGGTATCCTTGTGATGGACTGGAGACTTGTCCACATGTCCCTGTGATGGACTGGAGACCTGTCCAGGATGTCCCTGTGATGGACTGGAGACTTGTCCACGTGTCCTTGTGATGGACTGGAGACTTGTCCCTGTATACCTGTGATGGACTGGAGACCTGTCCAGGTATCCCTGTGATGGACTGGAGACTTGTCCATGTGTCCTTGTGATGGACTGGAGACTTTTCCCTGTGTACCTGTGATGGACTTGAGACCTGTCCAGGTGTCCTTGTGATGGACTGGAGACTTGTCCACATGTCCCTGTGATGGACTAGAGACCTGTCCATGTGTCCCTGTGATGGACTGGAGACTTGTCCACGTGTCCCTGTGATGGACTGGAGACTTGTCCACGTGTCCCTGTGATGGACTGGAGACCTGTCCACGTGTCCCTGTGATGGACTGGAGACCTGTCCAGGATGTCCCTGTGATGGACTGGAGACTTGTAAATGTGTCCCTGTGATGGACTGGAGACTTGTAAATGTGTCCCTGTGATGGACTGGAGACCTGTCCAGGTGTCCCTGTGATGGACTGGAGACTTGTCCACGTGTCCCTGTGATGGACTGGTGACTTGTAAATGTGTCCCTGTGATGGACTGGAGACTTGTCCATGTGTCCCTGTGATGGACTGGAGACCTGTCCAGGATGTCCCTGTGATGGACTGGCGACTTGTAAATGTGTCCCTGTGATGGACTGGAGACTTGTAAATGTGTCCCTGTGATGGACTGGAGACTTGTAAATGTGTCCCTGTGATGGACTGGAGACTTGCAAGGGAACCGGACTTGTGATCTGAAGGACCCTGGTTCGAGTTCGAACCCCGGCCACTACACACCTTGGGGTGTCTATGAGTGCATACCTATTTCCCCAGCTCCCCGGGCGCTCACTACGGCTGCTCACTGCACCACTTGGTGGTGGTTGGGTTAAATGCAGAGAACAATTTTGTCTGTCAAGTATGGGAAACATACACAGATGACAAAAATGTGTAATTTATATATTTTAATTTATAAATGTGTCCCTGTGATGGACTGGAGACTTGTAAATGTGTCCCTGTGATGGACTGGAGACCTGTCCAGGTGTCCCTGTGATGGACTGGATACTTGTCCATGTGTCCCTGTGATGGACTGGAGACCTGTCCATGTGTCCCTGTGATGGACTGGAGACTTGTCCCTGTGTACCTGTGATGGACTTGAGACCTGTCCAGGTGTCCTTGTGATGGACTGGAGACTTGTCCACATGTCCCTGTGATGGACTGGAGACTTGTCCACGTGTCCTTGTGATGGACTGGAGACTTGTCCATGTGTCCTTGTGATGGACTGGAGACTTGTCCCTGTTTACCTGTGATGGACTTGAGACCTGTCCAGGTGTCCTTGTGATGGACTGGAGACTTGTCCACATGTCCCTGTGATGGACTGGAGACCTGTCCATGTGTCCCTGTGATGGACTGGAGACTTGTCCACGTGTCCCTGTGATGGACTGGTGACTTGTAAATGTGTCCCTGTGATGGACTGGAGACTTGTCCACGTGTCCCTGTGATGGACTGGAGACCTGTCCAGGATGTCCCTGTGATGGACTGGAGACTTGTAAATGTGTCCCTGTGATGGACTGGAGACTTGTAAATGTGTCCCTGTGATGGACTGAAGAGTTGTAAATGTGTCCCTGTGATGGACTGGAGACCTGTCCAGGTGTCCCTGTGATTGACTGGAGACTTGTCCACATGTCCCTGTGATGGACTGGAGACTTGTCCATGTGTCCTTGTGATGGACTGGAGACTTGTCCCTGTGTACCTGTGATGGACTGGAGACCTGTCCAGGTATCCCTGTGATGGACTGGAGACTTGTCCATCTGTCCTTGTGATGGACTGGAGACTTGTCCCTGTGTACCTGTGATGGACTGGAGACCTGTCCAGGTATCCCTTTGATGGACTGGAGACTTGTCCATGTGTCCTTGTGATGGACTGGAGACTTGTCCACATGTCCCTGTGATGGACTGGAGACTTGTCCATGTGTCCTTGTGATGGACTGGAGACTTGTCCACATGTCCCTGTGATGGACTGGAGACTTGTCCATGTGTCCTTGTGATGGACTGGAGACTTGTCCCTGTGTACCTGTGATGGACTGGAGACCTGTCCAGGTATCCCTGTGATAGACTGGAGACTTGTCCACGTGTCCTTGTGATGGACTGGAGACTTGTCCCTGTGTACCTGTGATGGACTGGAGACTTGTCCAGATGTCCCTGTGTCCCCCTTCAGTGTAGCCAGTCCAAAGTTGGACAGATTCTGGAAAAAGGAGCAATACCTGATCCTAATATGTCAGACACAAGTTTCCCTGTTTTTCCCAGCACGTCAAAATGGTGCTTTCCTCCTGACACAAGTAATATTGGAGAAAGCGCATTTAAAACATCAGGCCAAGCCACTTCTACCACATACTCAAAGGATAAACCAGACAGAAAAGATGAGCTTCTCAAACAGGAATCCTCAAAGCAGATTACATGTCTACAAAACTTCTGTTATGTTTGTGGTAAGCCACAAACTAAAATTTCACGCCATTTGCAAACACACCAGACGCATCCTGAAATTATCCAACTGTTTTCCCTTCACAAGGATTCTAAAGAGCGCAAAGTTTTATTAGAAAAATTGAGGAACAGGGGAATTCACAAGCATAACAATGCAGTTTTACAAGGTGGACAAGGGCCCTTGAAAGTGAAGAGAAAGACAAAAGCTAAGGCCGTAGATGGAACATTTATTCACTGTATCTACTGTGAAGGAATGTACGTTCAAAAGCAACTATGGAGACATGTCCGTAGATGCCCTTGTAAGCCAGAAAATATGGATATGGATAATCCACCTGGAAGAGCCAAAGTGCTGAGTTTGGCTTTGGCTAAAGAGTCTGCATTCTATCATGAAATCTGAAGTGGTGTTTGTAAGATCATTAAAAGTATGAAACCCGACGATGTTACCTCAGCTGTGAGAAATGACCTGTGTATTATTCAGTTTGCTCAGTCACTCCACAACAGACATGGACAAGACCCCTCAAAATACGACTACATGCGACAAAAGCTTCATGAAGTTGGCCGTTTGTTGATATGTCTGCGCACAAAATATGCAATACATAACCTAGAGGATGCTGTGAAACCTGCTAACTTCCAGAGAGTTGTGCAAGCAGTAAAGACTGTGTCA
>JBBPBX010036438.1:0-31483 GCA_038048925.1 Garcialebias charrua | reverse complement strand
GTGTCTCAGTTGAACTTTTCTTTAATAAATGCACTTTAATGGTCAAATCAGCTGCTTTTGCCATGCCGGCGAAAAGCAGCTGATTTGACATTTGCTCCAGAAATTCTGAAGCAAGACAAAGGTGGCCTATATGGCAAGCCAAGTGTCTCATTAATAGCCACTTTTACCCTTTAATGAGACACCTGGCATGCCATATTGCTCGAGGGCCCTCTGTTGGCTGCATTCATTCATTCATTCATTCAACCTTTATTTATACAGGCTAGCCTCGTTGAGTCACGGGGACTCATTTACAAGAGGGACCTGTCTCACTCACACCAAACAACCATCCACTCTCACACTCACACCTAGGGTCAATTTAGAGTCACCAATCAGCCTAACAAGCATGTTTTTTGGTCTGTGGGAGGAAACCGGAGTACCCGGAGGAAACCCACGCATGCACGGGGAGAACATGCAAACTCCACCCAGAAAGGCCCCGGACCGGGATTTGAACCGGCAACCTTCTCGCTGAGAGGCAGCAGCTCTACCAGTTGTGCCACCGTGCTGCCCAATGGTAATGTTTAATATTTTTTATGTCAGAATGAATGAAATCATCAGATCTCTGCCAACAATTGAGTTTGAGGAAAAATGTATATTTGTTGCTTTGGTGTATAAGTTGTAGGACTTGCAAATTTAAGCAAAAAGGTGTGACTTATATGCCGACAAATACGGTAAGACTTGTGCACCGGTGATCCCCGTGACCCAAAAAGGAAGAATTGGGAACAGATAATGGATGGATGGACTTTTGAATGTCAATGTTGGGAATTCAAAGCAAAGGAGCTGAATACAGAAGCACTCACCACTTATTCAGCTTTTTAAAATGATTTCAGACTAGCCCCCCCCCCCCAATTTAACTCTTTTAATCTGGTGTATTTTAGGAAAATTATTTCTTTTAATCAAATAAAAAGTACAATTACAGGTTGTGTAAGGCAATAAAACACAAATAATACCAATTGCAACCTGATACTGTGTTTCAAGTGTGCCTTAAGGTACAATCAAGGGCATCTTGTTGCCTGCAGAACTTTCTTTCCTCTGTCCAAATCTCTGGATCAAACACAGTAAGATCGTATCTACAGGCCAAACGTGGAACTCTTCCTGCGCGTGGTCAGGTCACTTCCTTTGTATTTTGTTGTAACTTCTCAAGGCGACGCTCTATTCAGGATTAAACGGAGATCAGTGATACGAGATGGTGCCGTCACCTCCTGGGCTGAGTTTACTCACAATCCTTCACTTGCTTATTCTGGAGAAAGCAGGACAGAACACCCCGAGCCTCGAACAGAGTGAACACAGACCGCTTTAGGGGCTGTGGTTAAAGCTCTGGATCTGGAAGCCTTTCTTGGTTTTAAACCCACATGCTCCACAAAGACAAAGCTGTTCTCACATTTCCCCCGATTAGTTCAACAACAGCACAAATGTACTCCAAGCACTCTTGGTTCACGATAAGGGGAGGATGTTCCAATCAGCAGAAGCGACGAGAGAGGAAGGAATTATGTAACAAACGGGGATCAGGAGTGTTAATGTTATCACTTTGAAATGCCTGATTGGAATTGGGAACAATCTCCTCGGAGCAGAACTTTCTCCATGAGATTTAAGGAAGTGTATGATTTGCCTCAGCACTTTTCCCTCCATCCACAAATCCCCAAAACTCTTTTGGTCAGCGAAGCACTCACAGCTCAGCACAAAGGGCGACAGAAAGAAAATCACAAGAAGGAAACCAGACTTTCTGTCATTTGAACTCCTGATCAGCTTGAGGCGTCGCCACCAGGATGGAAACTTCTCCAGCAATATTAAAGCAGAACTTGATCATCTCTTTGTGATGTTAATCCACAGTAATATAAATATGATTAAAGTATTAAAGTCAGCTCAGAAATGACAGCTAAAAAGAAGTTTGTTTAAAATTTAATGAAACTTTGATCACTGATGGGGCTGACTTTCCATGAATTTGTGCAAGACCGCTACGTGTGCAAATGAAACACGTCTGTGTGCAGCTTAATTAATGATGGCTGTCGCTAAGCTTTAAGGATGTAACTTCCTGTAAAGCTACCACATATTCAACGTATGAAACAATCAGCTGTTCCCACTGTGGTTGTTTTAATTCTTAGAGAACTGAAAATACACTTTATACAGGAAGTTTTTAAACAGTAGTCAAATATCATCAAAGTTCATGCTCAGTCATCCAGGTACAATATCCACAAATGCAGAGTCAGGTCATTTGGACAGTTTCTTTTTTGTGGAAAGACATTTCGCCCTCCATCTATGAATAGTCAAATACTTTTACATAAAAGGGCGGTCGCTTTAGTGACTGTGCAGTCCGCCCTTCCCCTGAGGGTTACCAAACGTTTAGCGTTGGTGTGTGTGTGTGTGTGTTTGTGTCGTACCCACGTAGAGCTGGCTGAACAGCTCTAGTCGTGTGTGTCCCTGTGCCGGAGCCAGCTGGGACGTCGGGTGCGTTTGGTCCAGCTGGAGGACAGCTTCTTTGATGTTGCGCTCCGCCATCACGCGATGCCACTGGTCGTCGTTGAGGGGCGTGGCTGAGTGCACCGTTAACTCCACGGGTCCGTTTCCAACGTCGAAGGAGAAGGAGATCACCTTAGGAGCTGCAGAAAGAGGGACACAAATCTTACTTGTTTATTTTATTGATTCATTCTAGACAAGTAAAAACCATTGCATACTGTACATGTACCTATACATATACACACATACATACCGGTACATGCACATTTGAACACACAGAACCACTTGCAAAACAAACCCACATCTGCAAATGCATCTGCTTTGACTGAACACACACACAATAATAATAATAAAAAGTTTATACCCAATGTGCACACACCTATCCATGTACACGGTATACGGTGTGAACGGTATATCCAACATGGCGGCGCGTGCAAACGTTGCGGCTTCTCTCTCTCCCAGCAACACGGTGCTTTCGTCTGTCTTGTCCTGCACGCCGCAATTTGCCGGCACGTCTTTGTCTTGTCTACGTGTTCAAGAACGCAAGTATAGCCGTGAATTCCTGCTTGATGTCGGAAAAACCGCTCATTTGGGAATAAACAGCGAACTCCAGGAGAAGCTACATGAGCTCGAGGTGGAGTTACATCAGCTTCGTGACTGCGAGCTGCTCTGGAAGCCAGCCCGGACCTTCCCTTCATCGCGCCCGCCGTGGAAGTACCACAAGCGGCGTGACGCTTCACCGCGCCCGCCATGGAAACGCCACAAGCGGCGTGACAGGAAACAGAAGCGGGGTAAACGCGGAGGGATCAGAGCGAGGCTAGCAGCTAGCCCACACAGGCCGGCGATCCCATCCATGGTTCTGGCTAACGTGCGCTCCTTGGACAACAAATTGGATTATATACGCCTGCTGCGAACGACACAAAAGACTGTGAGAGACTGTTGTGTGTTTGTATTCACGGAAACGTGGCTCAACAACAACGTTCTGGACCATGCTATTCAGCTGGAGCAGCTAACATGCTACAGAGCGGACCGAACCCTCGAGGGAGGTAAGAGATGGGGAGGGGGGCTCTGTGTTTACATCAACAACGCATGGTGTCGTGATGCTGCTGTGGTCTACAAACACTGCTCACATTTAGTGGAGTTCATGACTATTAAATGCAGACCGTTCTTTTTACCGAGGGAGTTTACAGCTGTTTTGATTGTTGCTGTATATATCCCCCCAAGCTCCAACAGCAAAGATAGAGGTGAGGCACTAAATGAACTATATCTGCACATCAGTGAGCAACAAACAGCCCACCCTGATGCTTTTCTCATCACGGCTGGTGATTTCAACCATGCAGATTTAAAGAGTGTTCTTCCAAAAACATACAGAAACATAAACTTTGCAACAAGAGGAAACAACACCCTGGACCAGGTTTACACCACCATGAAAAATTCCTACAGAGCCATCCCCCTCCCCCACATTGGTGCTTCTGACCATATCTGTGTTATGCTAAAGCCAGCATACAGGCCACTGGTGAAAGTCACAAAACCAGTCCGCAAGCAGATACGAGTGTGGCCAGAGGGGTCTTCAGAGGCACTCCAGGACTGTTTTGACACCACAGATTGGAGTATGTTCAAAGAAGCTGCTACCACAAACAACACCACATGTCTCCAGGAGTACTCAGACACTGTATGTTCATACATCACCAAGTGCATTGATGATGTAACCAACCTTAAAACCATCACTGTTCGGGCTAACCAGAAGCCATGGCTGACAGCTGAGGTTTACAGACTCCTGAGAGCCAGGAATGCTGCCTTCAAAGCGGGAGATCAGGTGGGCCTGAGGGCAGCCAGAAACAACCTGGACCGGGGCATCAGAAAGGCAAAGAGGCAGTATTCTGGGAAAATAGCTCACCGTTTCAAGGACAGCAGGGATACACGCAGTCTGTGGCAGGGAATACAGACCATCACAAACTACAAACCACCCCCCCAGACCTGTGACAGCTCAGCCTCTGCGCTGAATGAACTGAATGAGTTCTTTGCTCGGTTCGAGGCAAGTAACAGCACACCAGCACATAAACTCCCCCCCTCTCCTGATGGCCAGGTGCTGACGCTGTCCTCAGACAGCGTAAGGCGATCATTCATCAAGATTAACGCCCGGAAGGCCTCTGGTCCTGACAACATACCTGGTCGTGTGCTGAAGGACTGTGCAGGGGAACTCGCAGCGGTCTTCACGGACATCTTTAACATCTCACTGAGCCAGGCCATCGTCCCCACCTGTTTCAAAGCCACCACCATCATCCCTGTCCCAAAGAAGGCAACGCCCGCATGCCTCAATGACTATCGCCCAGTAGCACTCACCCCCATCCTGATGAAGTGCTTTGAACGGCTAGTCATGAAAAGCATCACATCTGTCCTCCCTGACTCCCTGGATCCCTTCCAATTTGCATACCGACCTAATCGCTCAACCGACGATGCCATCTCCTCTGCCCTTCACACAGCTCTCACACATCTGGACACGAAGGACTCCTATGTTAGAATGTTGTTCATCGACTTCAGCTCGGCATTTAACACCATCATCCCCCAACAGCTCATCCTTAAACTGGACAGTCTGGGGCTGAACACCTCAATGTGTAACTGGCTGCTAGACTTCCTGACCGGGAGACCACAGACAGTACGGATCGGGAGTAACACATCTAGCACCATCACATTGAACACAGGGGCCCCACAAGGATGTGTGCTGAGCCCCCTTCTATTCACCCTGCTAACACACGACTGCACACCATCGTACAGCTCCAACCACTTCATCAAGTTTGCGGACGACACAACAGTGGTAGGTCTCATCAGCAACAACGATGAGACGGACTACAGGAACGAGGTGAGCCGCCTGGCCTTGTGGTGCGGACACAACAATCTCACTCTCAACGTGGAGAAGACAAAGGAGATTGTTGTGGACTTCAGGAAGAGGGATGCCCAACATCCTCCTCTGACCATCAACAGCACCGCAGTGGAGAGAGTGGACAGCACCAAGTTCCTGGGAGTGCACGTCTCAAAGGACCTGTCCTGGAGCAGGAACACTGCAGCACTGGCAAAGAAGGCTCACCAGCGTCTCTACTTTCTCCGCAAGCTGAAAAGGGCTGGAGCTTCAACCCCCATCATGAGCACCTTCTACAGAGGTGCCATAGAAAGTGTCCTGACCAGCTGCATCACTGTGTGGTTTGGTGCATGTACTGCATCCTGCCGCAAGAGCCTCCAGCGCATTGTGAGAGCAGCTGAGAAGATCGTGGGCACCTCCTTGCCCTCACTGCAGGACTTACACAGCAAACGCCTCACTCGGAAAGCCCACCGCATGGCAGGTGATCCCACACACCCACTACACAGCTGCTTCAGACTGCTGCCATCAGGAAGGAGACTGAGGAGTCTCCAGGCTCGAACCAGCAGACTGAGAGACAGCTCTGTTCATCAGGCAGTCAGAATGCTAAACACTCTGCCTGCTCTGCCTCCCCTCCCATTTGAACTGCCTTAACACTAAAACTTTCTCACATATTATCACTCAACACAAAGTTTTTAACACTAGACTCTGTGTCACCAAACGGGTTTTCACTAAACTCTCGGTCATGTGCTCATACAGTTTGCACTACTTCTCATACTTGCACTAATGTCTGTATTACATCACTGCCTATAATCATAATACTGTTTACATTCTCTGTTTACATTTATTAATACTGTTTACTTTTATTACTACTGCTTACATGTAATTACTACTGTTTACATTTATTTACACTACTCTAATATCTACACCACTGCTGGTACATATACAGTGTGCTCTGAACGGTCTTATTTAGGGATGCCCAATGTGCCTTACTGCATATGCCACTTTTTGCCTCTACAACAACATCAACTACTACCTCATACATATACTGTGTACATTGACTCATACGCTGCTTTGCCACTTTGCAAATGTCAATGCTAGAAACCTTTAGTTTATTTTAGTTATACTTTTTATACTCTTTTTTTATACCACTATGCAAAAAAAAAAAAAAAAAAAACTCAGGACAGTGTTAGTTTTACTATTTTTATGCTTATGTCTATTATTATATGTTTCAGTGTTTCAATGTTTAGATGTTTACTGTTGCACCGAGGGACTGAGAGAAACGCAATTTCGGTCCTGTGTATGTCCTGCACTGTACATATTGCAGGTCTGACAATAAAGTTGACTTTGACTTTTGACTTTGACACCTACCCATATACTGTACATGCACACACACAAATCTCATTTAACATGCCTGAAAATATATAAATATATTTATAATATATTGTATATACCAGTGGTGGGCCATGCATTTCACACCTAGGCCTTCAGTAGTGCTCCGTCTGAATCAATCCAACCCTCAATAACTATTTTCCCACATTTTTAGACCAATTTTTGGCTGAGATATGACCGTTTCCATTCATTCTGACGGAAAAAATGGAGCAGTACCACTTTCGGCCGCTAGGGTCCACCGAGCGTTCCCAGCTCATGTGTCGGACAGCAGCATCCTCTGCTCGGACTCACTCTGTCGCAGCACGGCCTCCTGCTCTCTGGAGGTCTGAACTACTGTTACCTCAGGAGTTGCCAGAACTCTTCACCAGCAACACAGAGGATGAAGAATTCAACAGGTTTGAATAAAAATAAATAAATAAATAGGTGTTTCTGTCATCATTATGAGCATGTAGTAATTTTAAAGCCACTTTATTTCGTCGGCTTAATTTTGCCATGTTTTAACCATCAAAGCACATTTATTAAGAAAAGTTCAGCTGAGACACACTTTTACTATAATGTCAGCAAACAAATGTATTTTTAAGGTGTTTATCTTGTTAAATTTTAAAGAGATGAAGGTTTTCGGAGCGCACGCACGCACGTTTGGAAGACCGGTCAAGGCAAAACTTTTTAAATCCAGCTGATTTGCAATATTATTTAGGAATATAGCAACATTTTACTCACCAAAAATCCTGATTATTTGTACACAAAATCCATCCTTCTATTAAATCAACACAACAATATCTTTGCTTGTGCAGCTCGCTTCAGATGCAGTTTGCTAGCTCTGGCTAGTACACTCTTTGACTGTCCAATCAAAGCGTGCAAATACGCTGACGTTTCTGTACGGTGTACGAAACGTCAGCGTACGGCGTACGCCTGCTAGAGGGCCTTGGTGTCGCCAACTCAAAATCTGATTGGTTGAAGCAACAGTTTGATCAACATTTATTTTATGCTACATGGCTCGCAGAACTGATTGTGAAGAACTCCAGGCAGATTTATTTGACCCTGGCAACAAATAGTGGCTGAAATGTGATTGGTTGAATGCTTAAATATGAAAATACACGTCTGGAAGCAGCGCAACCAGGGGGCTAGCAATGAAAGGAAATGGACAGACCATTTGGAATTATTTAATACATATTCATGGACAAAATATAATATTTTTAGGCCAGCAGAGAAGGCCTTGCAGGCCTTGACGGCCCAACACTGGTATATACATAAAAAGCTTTGAAACTTTCCGAATCCCCAAACTTGTTCTAATCTGTAGGTAGACGAGCGTTCGGTCTCCAATCTAATGGCTCATTAGCTGCAGAGCTGCTCGTTTGGCTCATGTGGACTTTAACTTCACGATACGAGAGCGCACACAGCTTTGGATGAGACTAATCCCGCAGGTCGTCGATAGGTGTCAGGACCTGTCGGTTCTGCATGACAAGATGTGGGGTTGCTGCATTCCCTGGTTCTATTGAGGGATCAGGAAGTCATCCACCGTGAGAATAAATGGAAAACAGAGAAGCTGTATCAGTTTATTCATTAAGTAAGTGGTCATTGTTTTTGTCTGACTGGTTTGTTGCTCCCACTGATGTTATTGGTATTTTAAAACTTTGCACTGATCTAATGTAACACACGGACGCTACAGTTGGAGATAAACTCTGTCTTGTGTGCATGTTGTCACTTGGTTTCATTAAAGCTCTATCACTGTTATGGAGGTTAAAACACACTCCTATTTGAACTTGACAATGAGAGAGCACTCCTCGCCTCATCTGCTGCTACACCAAGACGTCTCCGCCTCAGACTCCTCCTGCCTGACATGCACCCGCTCACATTCCTACTTCTTTTTTGTGACAGACAAAGCTTCTTAGAGATACAGTGAAACTGCCAGCTGAAGACAGCACTGAAGAGCCCACATCTCTCTTTTAATCTCTCACAAACTAAATATGTGAGTAACACCAAACCTGCAGATGATCTATCATTCAAGTGTCAAGGACAAACAAAAACACCGTCTGAGAGCATTTTTAACTCGTATCATTTTGGTGAAAGCTCTAGAAGAAAGAAGGATGAATGGATCAATTTTTCTTACACTTTTTCTTGTTAAAGATTCAAGGCTTTTCATGAAACCGATGATCCAGGCCTAAATTGATTTCTCTTTTTGACTCACTGGTCCATCCCACTTTTTAAATATTTATAAAAAATAAATTGATAATTTTTCTTGATAAAGTCAAGGTTGGACCAAAATGGCTCCATCTATGCCATTCCTCTGCAAAATATCATTTTTATGATTTTAGTTACCATATTTTCTGGCATATAAATCGCAGCAGTTAAAAAAATAAAATACAAAACCTAATGAAGAAAAAAAAACATATACAAGTTGCTTCAGCGTATAAATCTAATTTATTACTCATCACCGCTGACACTTTGCGTTTATTATGCATTTATTTAATGGCCAAAACAGCTTCATTCCACCTGGGCAGTGCTATGCCATCCATCCATCCATCCATCCATCCATTCATCCATCCATCCATCCATCGCAGTCTAGCGTTCCTTCGCCTGCACCAGCTGAGTGAAGTGAGTGCACACTGGAGGACTCACTTTTGCAGTTCTTTGAACTTTAAAGCTTCACTCAAATGTTGCGTTAGGAATATGGAAAAAAAACATGTATAAGTCTCAGGACTGACAAATCTATGCAAAAAAAACTGCAACTTATACGCTGGAAAATGCAGTAATAATTTGGGATGAAAACTAGTGGGTGATATGCATTCCTCCAAGGAGTGCTATGCCTTAAATTGTACACTGAAAGGGCCTGCATGGTAGAGGGTTAACACAACTGACTGTCCCCGTAGAGGAAAGAAAAGGGGCATTGGAAATACCTTTCTTCCGTCTGTCCATCAGTCAATGTTGTGAGAGCGATAACGTCAAAAATAAACAAGATACCAATTTCCATTTTAGTGTGTAGCCGCATCTGGGCGTAAGAAAGATTCCCTTCAAAAATTGGGTCACCACATCAAAATCCAAGATGGCCACCACTATATATTTGTGTAAACTGACCACATCATTTGAGGAAACTATGCTTCTAGTTTTTACATTGCTTAAAAGTATAGTTTTCACAATTGATTGAGGTGGCCAGTGGGGTGGCTGAAGATTACTCTATGGTGGCCAAGGCCACCAATGGTAACCCCCTGGCTCTGCCATTGCACGGTGGATAAAATTGCTCCCTCTGCTGGCCAGGATCTGTCATAATTATTATACACAGTGCAACTCCTACCCACTTTAATCTCTTACACCAAAAACATTAAGGTTTACTTGTATTCCCCATTCAATTATTCCAGAAAAAACACTCAACTCGTAAACTACAAACATTCACAATCTCATTTTATACAAGCAAAGCTCCAGAAATCCAGTGTAAACACTGATTTTTGTGTTTTTATGTGTTTGTGTGCAGAGCCGTTTCAGCGTTGGTGCACAGCAAAAGTGCACGCACTGCAAGTTTCTTTCCACAGGCAGAAATAAAAACTCACGTCACCCCAGAACACAGAGCACGCCTCATTTATCCGTGCAGCTGAGAAGTGTCATGAGGTAAACGTGTGTGTGCAATTGTAATTTAATGTTGGTATGTGCGCCTAAACTTTTGTGTTAGCTTGGAGGCGTTTTACTTTTCATATCTGGGTTTGTGTTTATTGTTCCATACGGAGACAGGTTTCAAATGATGCGGTGCAGCTCAGCACAACCGAGTGATGGTGAACGGTGAAGAAGGTGTCTGTGTGTAAAGATCACCCCGTGTGTGCGAGTGGATATGTGTAGTTGCGTGTTTGTCTAATGTGGAGTACAGTTTAGCTGTTCTTTGTCTATTTTCAGACGCCCGGCAGCATCTTATTGCTTTCATCTCCTTTTCTGTTGTGCAGCTAATTCTTTGTTGTTTGTCTCATTTGCTTTGTTAGCCTTTTGCTTGAAGCTTTTTCCACCCTTGAACAGACTGTGCCCTTTAAGGATTTAAACCCAAATCAAACTCAAAGCCGCACAGTTAAGCTGCTACTTTTGAAGCCGAAGCTGAACGTAAACTTTCAAAATTAAAGGGCGATATGAAGAATCATCAAGTTTTAAACTAAGATCATCTTCTGTTGGGAAATGACAATGTTGATGCCGTTTTGGTTAAACCTTAAAAATATAATTGTGCATTATTATCTTGTTTAGTGTTTAGAGAGTTGGGGATGACCGTCAGCTACTAGCACACCAAATTTTAGCTTAATATCTGTATAACTGACTGAGTCAGACATTTTTGTATTCACCAGGATTGCTTTGCTGTGGCGACCATCTTGATTACAGGTAGTCCCCGACTTACGAGCGCTCTGACCTACGAGGTTCCGGACTTACGAGCTGGCGAATTTTTGGAAAAAACGCAAAAAATACCGAGTTTTTCTGTGTTTTTTCACCACAGTTCGTTAGCTAAACATGTGGACACACGTTTCCGATCATTTTTATGCACTCGTAAGCAGTTTTTCGATGAAAAACGAGTGTTTGTAGTCGCGCTAGCAAAACCGTTCCAACTTACGAGCGAAATTCCGGACTTACGAGACACGTGGCGGCCGTTCCGAATTACGAGATTTCCATGTTACGAGCAACTCGTTGTAACGGAACTCGCTCGTAAGTCGGGGACTACCTGTAGTCTTTTTTTTCCTTCTTGCTCTTGATGAAGGCGGACGCTTTTCCTCCCGCCCCTTCCCCTGCTTTCATTGTGTCACCTGTATGTTGCTTCTTTTTGTGCTGAGGGTTTTTGCAACCACACAGTAACTGTGTTTCCATCTATTTTCAATACAAATTTTGAGTGAATTTTAGAAAATTCGCAAAAATGTAAATTAATGCGAAGCAGAAGTGTTTCCATCAACTGGCTTGAAGCGCATCTATCAGGCCACGCAAAGCAGCATTACGTCAGCGTCATTACGTCAGACATCAGCGTTACGCATGTCTACAGTAAACAGGAAGTAGCGGTTGAAAACAGGACCCGACCACACATCTCCGCAAAATGGAGATAATATTTCAGGTATGTATTGCTATTGGGCAAGTTGTATTTATTCTGTCATGCCAACTAGTTTTAGTGATGTTTCATGTTGTCCGGAGACGAAGTCACGTGACGTAAATGTTCGCTACGTCAGAACTGAGTCGGCAAATCTGTTTCCATCTGTCGTTTTGCACATCAGCTCTGTTTCAAAGAACCCAAAAACCACCTCAAGTGAGCGTATCAACTTTTTTGAGAATTAGAGGAAGTTAATTCAAATTTTGCCGTTTCCATTCAGCTTTTCTGATGCGATACTTCAAAATGTGCATCTAGAAACCTTGATGGAAACACGGCTAGTGTGTCCTGTTAGGGATACAGTGTGAGAGGTGAATTTTTGAACCTCTTCTTTCCCTCGTGTTGACTTTTTCTTATCTAATAAAAAAGGCAGCGTCTCTCATGAGGCTGCAGCCTCAGGCACTCCCGTCTTCCCATGTCTATATATTGTTTGGTTGTTTGTGTTTCTTGGACGGCTGTACTGAAATGTAATTTGGTTGTGCTTCGGTGCAATGAAAATAAAGCTGATTCTGATTTTGAATATTGATCAGTTTTCAACCAGTTAATTAATCTATTATAGTTAATTAGACTTCATTTAATGATTTAGGCGATGCTTTGCTAAATGTACAGACCTGAACCGGCAGACACATTAGTGCTCCGTCTTCACCTTTGGTGGCGGGCGACAAAGATACTCTGCATCAAAAAGACTGCTTGAATGCAATTTTTTGTTTTGTTTTAAATAAAAAGAGAACACTTATGACGCTGTGAATGAAAAACTATATTACCTTTACAGACGTTTCTCATAGTCTGTGGTTCAGGAACACTGCATTTTATCATGAGTGCTTCATGAGTGCTTACAAAAGAACATTTGATACTCGTGAACATATCAGTGTTTAAAGCCGGCTCTTTTATCCCCAGGTGGAGACGAGACTTGCGCAGTCACAAATAACGGCTGAGAAGAATAAAGTTTTACCGTTTTATTTCTATTAAGGCAGGACAAGTTACAGGATCAGCGCTGAGGCTTCGACGAGGGTCCCGGATGACGAAGCCCTGATCACCAGAAGCGGCTCCTCCCCTTAAAGAGGGCGGGGGCTCTGTGTCTCGTGCATCAGTTTATATTTATGTGTGCCAATAAGGCCTATCTGGTTCAATTTCTTCCTGTTTTCTCTTTAACATCGTCTGAGGACATACGTGACAAACTCAAAGGTGTTATTTCTTGTTTCTGTTTAGACGACTGGATCTTATGACCCGTTGTTCTGGCTCCTGCTCTGGGTTATGGAGCAAACTTTAGACATAGACTCTCAGATGCATGAATGTTCTGACGGCTTGCTGGACCCGGATTGGTCTGCAGGTCTGATCCGGTGCATCAGAAGCCCCACCACATTAATAATGTTAGTTCTTTATGCCAATAGGGCTGCAGCTTCCTCACCTCAAACTCCATAAACTCTGAAGGTGCAACCTGCAATTACATTAATTTGACTAAATAAAGTATTGCACTCACCTTTATATATATATATATATATATATATATATATTAGTGCATTAACAGAGTAACCGAGTTTTCGACAGCTCGAGTGCTTTGACTTCTATCGAGGCTTTTTTGTCCAACTCGGGTACCCGTAGTGACGTCACATTTCACATTTCACAGCGCGCGGGGCAGCTTTTAGCTTTTAGTAGACGCTACAAAATGGATTCCTGTGTGCGCACGGATGTTAATGGAGCAGGCCGTCTTGTCAAAAAGGTAAAACAGTTTATAATTTTATAAAATGCGCTACTTCGTGTTGACTTTCTTTGTAGTAGATTGTGACAGCAGAGGGCAGTGTTGCAATGCAGGTCCCATATACAGTATAACACGGCCAAAACGGCTTCCTTTCTCTCGTTTCACAAAGAAAAAGAAACAAATATTCATCTCTCTACAGCTACCAAAAATCTATAAACACAATCTCTAAAAGTAAACCTAAATTGCACAGCTGCAGGCGGTGGTACGGTGTGGCTGTAGCCCCATTTGTTTTTAAGTTTCGGTTTTCATCGCCTTACTTTCACTTTTAATATTATTAATATAACTAATAGTTTTGTTTTTCCTGTGACTTATGTGCAGTATGATAAATGATAGGAGCATAATAAATGCTCCCAATGCTTTGTTGGTCTTTTTTTTCTTTTTGTAAAGACGTTTTTAGGCATTTATATTTATTTATTTATTTTGCATCGTAAGACACTGTGACGTCATCGGCTACTCGAGCGTCGTTCGAGTTTTTTTATGTTAATGTCGAGGTTAAAAATTATGTACTCGTTCAACCCCTAATATATATATATATATATATATATATATATATATATATATATATATATATATATATATATATATATATATATATATATATATATATATATATATAAAAATGATCACAACTCATATACAGTAATCCAGACCCCTAATCTAGACTTTTTGTGGAGGTTTAAAATTAATAATTGTTATATTTTCAGCTGATAAACTATTTAATCAACTCGTAAGGGGATTAGAGAAAACTGCAGCCTGGCTGTACAGTTTGGACAATGACAGGTTTGTAAAAGCCAAGATGTCCAGTAGATCTTTCCTCTGCTGGATACCTGACTCAGATTTAACCCTGCGGGTAAGACAGCCACTCAAAGTGCTGTCTCCTGAGGACTCAAAAAGTGGCACATGGAACACACTTTCCCTCGAGCCACAGGGAATTCACAAAATCAAGCATCTGTGGCTTAGAGGCTTTTCTGTTTGTTCCCAGCCCAGTTCAGACATTCTGAATGAGACATCAGCGCTTCCTCTCCAAAATCATATCCTTTACTGTAAAGATTAAAAGAGGAATATGACTTTGACTCTGCTGAGGACGGAGCATGTTGTTTTTTTTAACATGGTTTTGTGAGTCTTAGTGAGGGTGTGTTTCACTGCGATGGCAAAGCCGTGCTATTCTGGTTTAATGCTGTCATTTCATGCCCTCGCTGGATCGCAGCAGATAGTTTGCACCCGAGAGAGGGCAGAGATTATGTGTGTGTTTAAACGTGTGAGTGTGCATACGAGTCATTTTGCCACAGTGTGTCTAAACGTGTGCTGCGGGGCAAAAAGCAAGATGATAGCAGAGAGGAGGGAAAGAAAAAAATAAATGTGGGGGCAGTTCAAAAGGCTTTGGAAATGCCCCCCCCCCCCACACACACACACACACACAGCAGCTTCTATTGTCTAAATACTTACTTGTCTTTGTCTTAAGAGGTTTGGAGGAAAAGCATTCTCTCACAATGTTTGCAGAAACTAATAAAATCAAATTTTCTGTGAAAACACAGCCTGAATGCTGAGAGCTGAATGACTTTGCTAAAATTAGCTGAACAAACCAAAACGAACTGTTAAAGCTAAAACAAGCAGAATGTTAAAACCTAAAATAGGAAAATTTCTAGCGAAAAGACAAAAGCATAAAAAAGCTAGCAAAAAAGTGACAAACTCCAGCTAAAAGCTAATTGTAGCACAAGGATCGCAAAAAAAAAAAAGCTGGTTAAACGCTAAAAGTAGAAAATGACTAGAAGATTAAAAACACTAACTCAAGGCAACAAAGGATTAGCTCAAAGCTACAAGAAGCAAGAAGCTAAATAAAAGCTAAAAGTAATGCTAGCTAAAACATAAAAAGCAAAACGTAAGCAAAAATAAGCCAAACACAAGCTAAAAGCTAAAGATGCGAGAGGCTAGCTAAAAGTTTAAAGCTCAGCAAAATAGTAGCTAAAAGCTCAAAGTACGAAAAGACTAGCTAAAAGTTAAGTAAAATTATTGTTAAAATAAAAAAACTGAATGTTAGCTAACAGCATGATAAAGTTATCAGAAGGCTAGCTAAAAGTAACAGAAGGATGTCTAGACTCTAAAAGTCAACAAAAAGGCTTAAAGCCATTGACTCTTGGATGCAATGTATCAAAGCAGCTCTTTATTTTTTATTTTTACAAATCTCCCGAAATGGAAACTACTGTTTTGGATCGGACCAAGTGGACTTTTGACGTATATTACAAAATCTTTTCAACAAAGCAGCAGGGTCCTGGAGAACCCTCATCTGCTCGGATGAGACGCAACTGGATATATCTCTGGGGGGGTGTCCACCTCTGCTGTCGATCGAGGGCGCCCAATTGGATTTATGATAACAGGTTTCCTGTTTTTGGAATAGTTTGGATCCTGGGTTATCAACATACAAAGAAGGCGGTCGCAGCTAATTTGGACCTTGACAAGCTGCTGCCTATGTGAAGGTCTGGTTTGTGCTGGAGGACTCAAAATCAGCTGATTTATGAGTGAAATCATAAGTTGGAAGTGATTTGAATCACAGGCCACCTGTGACTTTGGGACTTGCCAGCATGAAAACCACCTTGAAGAGATTTGTAAGCACGGACCAGTGGAATGCACCCTGATCTGGACATTTCGGACCTTGGAAGGTTATCATTACAAACTCAAGGCTGACAGAAAATAGTCTGCCTGAATAAATCAACAATTGTAGATTATCTGAATCTGACTCCCCGGTTGGCCTCTGAACAGGCAGACTTATCAATTTCTCCTGGGAAATGTGTAAACTAAGGAAAAGCTTCATCTATCGCAACCCCCCTCCCCCCCTCTTCTGTGGAGTCTTATCAGAACTGTGCCAGCTGACCATCATCTTATCCGGACAATGGGCTATCTGTTAGTGCTTCAGACTGCCTCATCGTCAAATGCATATGTAACATGTTCATAAAGGTGCTGCTGGCAGAGTTTTTTTATGTCTTAAATCGTGTCCTGGGGTGTGAAGAGATCTTTTTTGTAATGCCACTACCCCCTCTCCTCATGGCTTTGTCCCTTTTTCTATCTAAAAATATTATTCTGAATAAGAATAAGAAGGCTGGGCTTTATAGCAGCAGCTTTGTGCACTCTGTCCATCTTTTGGACGGCTGTACGAACACGTTCTCGTTGTATCTCGGTACAATGATAATAAAGCTTATTCTGATTCTGCAATGAGCTAGCTAAAAGTAGCAGACGGGTGTCTAGATTCTAAAAGTACACAAAACGGCTTAGAGCCAAAAATAGTACTGTGCTAACTAAAAGCTAAAAATAGCAGAAAGTTAAAAGTAGCACAAAGATAATGTAAATGCTAGCTCAAAGCCAGAAAATTGCAGATTTCAAGGAGGACAACTATTATGAAAGAATTAAAATCACGTCAGTGTATTTCTATGAAAAAAGGTTAATAAATGTAAAGATTTTGAGTGTAGTCTAAAAGTCTAAAAGTTAAAAACATCCGTAACACCCAGTAAGCTGAACAATTTGAAATCTCCAAACATAAAAGAAGCATTGAAACCAGTTAGACCGTATGTTGACCCCAACCTTCCTAAAAAAAAATAATCTAAAACGGGAAAACGTTAATGCTAAATCAGCATTCACATTATCAGGAAGCTTCTGAAGCTTTTAGACAGAAAGTGTAAAAAGCTCACTTATCATCGGTGAAGAGGGTAACTACAGTTCCCTCACAACATAAACTGCTTTACATTTTTGTACAAAAGACCCGGAACCGGTCAGCGAGCAACTCCGACCCAAATGTTCGAATCCCTCCCGATGATGAGACACAATGAACCAGGCAGCGTGCGGCGCCAGGAATCTACTTCACAGCAGCTCTGTGATTAATTTGAAGAGATTTTAAAACTCTTGATGAGAGCGGCTCCACTGCAGGAGCAGACATTTTTATTTCGAGCCACTGGAACGGATTAACAAAGCCCAGTATGTGACATCTCAAAGGTCTCAAAAAGGCTCGGAAGAAGGGGAAGCGCTCCTGTTTGGTGCTTAAAGAGTTTAGTTTAGTTGTAAAACCTTTGAATTCTCTTGTTGGATGTGTTTCTGAGTGTCTAGTTGAAAAAACAAGGAGCTTTGTGGAGTAAAAATAGATAAGAATCAGTGACAGGGTCCGTGCAATAATTACCATGTGATGCTCTGTAAAATTATGGCTCCCGTCTCTCATGCAGGTGTTAAATTTAACAAATACCCGTCACATAATTACTGCTGCAAACTGCTCGTTTCTTTCACACGCCGTGAGACAATATCAGCATTTTGCAGGACTATTTTTCTTTCCGTTCCTCACAGAAACCAAGGTTTAATTATCTTTCAGGTCTTTACACCTCACATTAGGTCATACTCTCTGAAGCACTAAATCTGATCTGTCTAGTTGTCTCAACCATTAACTCACAACTTGGTTGTTTTCTCATTATCATGTAATAATTCTCTGTAACTGCTTAACCCTGTGCAGGGTCATTGGTTGCTGGTGCCCATCTCCAACAGTGTCATTAAGTGTTGCAGCAGGTCAGCGGTTCATCACAGGGCCACACACTTACACTTGCAGGGGACCATTTAAAGTAGCCAATTACCGAATGTGTGTTTTTGGTCTGTAGAACATGCAAAGTCCATTCAGGAAGAACTCAGACTGAGACTCAAACCCTTGAAATGCAACAGTGTTAACCAGGAAAACCATCACCAAGTCAAGGTTTTCATTCTGCTTTAACGTTATGTTGATGTTTTCCTTCCGTTAATGTCAGCCTTTCTTTCAGGACAAAGTTCAGACAGAAGCACTTTGAGCACTTTGAGATTTTTATTAATGAAAAGTGCATTATAAATGGAATTCATTATTATTATTATTATTAAGTTGGAGACAACTGCAGTTCCTTAGAGAAATGCGAACGGCTCGCCACCTTTCATGCCAGGGTTTTAAATATGGATCATCTTATGATAAGAAGGGGTTCAAGTTCAAGAATCTTTATTATCCTCAAGGGGCAATTAGTTTCACAGTCAGTAGTCACTAAAACATTCATACTAGACATTGAGACATTAAAACAACAGAAATCATCATTGTGGAGAAACCTGGTCTCTACAGGGATGAATGAGTTGTTCAGTCTGTTCGTTCTACGTCTGGGCAGCAGATACCTGCGTCCAGATGGAAGACACCTGAACTCACCATGGAGTGGTGATCAGGATCTGCCAGAATCAGAATGGCAATATAGCCATTTATACTCCAAGCAACCTTACCACATCCAATTTACCCATTTATATTTATCTATTTGACTGAGTTACCGTCTTTTGCGGCAGCCATCTTGAAAAGGGTTGACTCCTAAAGTAATCAGTTTTAGATGTCCATCCAGTTATTACTTCCTGAGTTTCATTTAAATGCGTCCAGAGGATCGCTGGTTATTTTGCTAACAGACAGGCAAACAAACTCATGCAGACACAGACACGGACAAAAACATCATTGCGCATAATCATCAATGTGTCTCGCTGTCACATTGCCCACATGTGCAGCTGTGGCTGTGGGGGTTTGATTCCACTAGCAGTGGAACATGCCGAAGTGTCCCTGGGCAAGACACTGAACCCCTCATTGTCTTGAATTGTGTCCCATCAGTGTATGGATGGGATAATGCTCTGATTATTCTTGGTATAGATCTAGAAGATGCTGCACGAATGGGTAAATGAGGCACAGGTTGTTGTAAAGAGCTTTGAGTGTCTTGATAAGATAGAAAGGAGTTGTGTACAGTGCAGTCCATTTACTTTTACCTTTGGTGGCCGCCAACAGGCATCACTTTGGTTTGGTTATAGAAACCCAGCTGTTTTCTAAACTTAAAGGACATGACCCACCATGTTTTCAAATTGCATTGCCATTAATATTTATGAGTTAATTTAATAATAAAATAGGAGTGTTCATTTATATTGTAGAGAAATAACGCTAAATGTGTTATTTCATGTTTTTTTTTAGCAATTTTTAGCAGTTGCGCCGAGAAGATCTGCCCCTCATTGACATCACTGAAGTTTCCGCCTAACGTAGCTTCATTATTTCTGCCGAGTAGTTATGAATAATGTGTTGGCAGCTCGCGCGCGGTGTGTCAGGTCCAGTCTGTGTGTGTTGGGACTCGGGAGCTCCGCGTGGCGTGCAGGTCCAGTCTGTGTGTGTGGCAGCTGCGCGCGGTGTGTCAGGTCCAGTATGTGTGTGTTGGGAGCTCGCGCGTGGCGTGTCCGCGACAGATGCAGCGGGTTAGCGGCTTCTGTTCTAAAAAATAAAAAAAAACAGGGAATGCTGGTCCTGAACACACAGTCCACCAGGAAATATTTAGAACTAGCCTGGCCCTCGCCTTCCTGCACAGCTTTGCTTAATTCTCATTTCCCTTCACTGCACAGTCTGGGATTTCTCTCATAGACAACGATTTCTCCGGTATATTTTTGACCGGACCAATCAGAGAACAGAAGGGGTGGAGTTTTTGGCCCCTAACCCACGCCCCCACCTGTCCCAGCGCAGCCAGCGAGCATTTGCATGTTCTCAATCAAAGCGATGAAGGACTGTTTTATGTGACACAAATTTATTAATTTCCCCTTCTTAATCCCTTATCTGGAGTTTTCTTTTGTTTTTTTTCCCCAAAAGTCAAGTAATCGCTCCCTCCTCCCTCCTCCTTCTCCTCCTCCTCACCCTCCTCACCCTCCGCTGAGTGAAATGAACAAGGAAATGCCTCAGGTTGTCACGAGAGAATTAAAGTCAGGTTTTACGTTGCTGCCTGAGTCCCATCAGATTTCCTGGTCTTCTGGTGTGTTGGACCAGCGCTCCATGGTTTTATTTTATTTTATTAGGACGTTTTATTAACATATAAACACAGAATATCCAAAGGCAGCAAGAGAAAATTCAGCAGGAGGCGGAGCTGAAGTCAAGTTCAGAAGACCACGGGGGAGCGCGCAGCCAACGAGCATTCGCATGTTCTCATTCAAAGCGATGCAGGACTGTTTTATATGTGACACAAATTTATTAATTTCCCCTTCTTAATCCCTTATCTGGAGTTTTCTTTTCTTTTTTTTGCCAAAAGTAAGTGACCGCTCTCTCCTCCTCCTCCTCATCCTCCTCTCCCTCCGCTGAGTGAAATGAACAAGGAAATGACTGAGATTGTCACGAGAGATTTAAACTCGGGTTTTAAGTTGCTGCCTGAGTCCCATCAGATTTCCTGGTCTTCTGGTGTGTTGGACCAGCGCTCCATGGTTTTATTTTATTTTATTAGGACGTTTTCTCAACATATAAACACAGAATATCCAAAGGCAGCAAAAGAAAATTCAGCAGGAGGCGGAGCTGAAGTCAAGTTCAGCAGACCACGGGGGAGCAGCCATCAGCAGAGGCCACGCCTCCAGCAAGAATCGTTTGTCAATGGAGAAAGTCCAGACCCTAGTCAGAAGCGAAGTGAAGGACAAGGGTCTGGTTTTAACCAGGCTAATTTAGAACCTCTGCAGCCACAAGTTTAACTGCAGTTTTAACTCTGACTCTCACAAGCCTCCATCGCGAACTCACTCGTGCCTTCTGAGAGGAGCCTGAAAGGATCCTGTATTGACGTCACTCTGGACTTCGGCAATATTCGGCCGGGTTTCCGGAATTTTCCGGGACTCCATTGTTTTTTGTTTTGTTTTTTGTTTTCCACTTGCCTGGACCAAATGCAAAAGTGAAAATAGACATCATATTCTACTACAGTAATTGTCCAATATGGTGAATTGTTACTGTCACGGTGGGTGTTGTCCTTTAAAGACACATTTTTGATGAACTAAGACTTGTGAAACAATCTACATCCACAGGTCTTCTACCTTTTCACTGAACACCTGTGGGGGGTTTGTTAATGTAAAATGCTGCAGTGTGACTTATTTTGTAGTCACATTATTTTAAATCTCTCTCAACCATTTGGTTATTAAAGGTGGTGTGACATGATTTTGGAACTATGCATAAAGTGGCACAACATATACTCAGCTTTGATTTTTTTGTACATAGATGTGTCAAATAATTAATATATAAAAGTATTTTTTAATAAAATAGTTCTCTGCACTGCGTTGCAGTTTTCGGGTGGAGAAAGGAGGGGTCATACGCCAACGCATTTTTATGACGCAATGGCTAGGACGCACCTTGTAAATAACAAATAGCAGTGAATATATAAACCGAGGAATTAAGCAATTTAAGTGAAAATTTGAGCGATTTGTCTTCAGTTTGGGAAGCTGAAGTTAGTTTGAGTGATGAACAAGAAACAGCTGGTTATAATTTAGGTCTGCACCCGTATTTATTTGAGTCTTACCGTTCAGAAGCGAGGGAGCTCCGAGGGGGACAGCTTTGTTTATTCCATTCTTGACGAAGTTTTTCATCTTTTGGGAAAGTGAAAAGGCTCACTTGTTCACTGGCGATATTAGAACACCCAAATGCGACACAACGTACCGGCATTTTTCAAGTTATACAAAAAATTAATAAAAGGCGATCTTGAACACAATGACACTGCATACTAGCAGCCCGCAGGCTCAACTTCTATTCACTACGTCACAGACGTCGCATGCGTAAGTACCCGGATGTCCCGTGACGAAACACGGCGTCAATTTTAAAATCACTTTTGAAACAAATTTTCATGGATTTATCATTTTGCTTGTAAAAAGGAACATAGTTGAATGATACAACGTATATATGTTGTGCCACTTTATGCATAGTTCCAAAATCATGTCACACCACCTTTAAAACTAAGCTTAAGTTAGTGTTTGGAAACAAGCAGGTTTTAGTGAATTATTATTAAATACACAAGAGCTATAGTAATGTTTAAAAACTAAATCCTGCGAGTGTACATGTGAAAAGTCAAAGAGTTCACGTGAACCTGCAGTCATTCTGTGTGAAAAAGACTTTTTGTCCCTTCAGAGTGACGGTGAACGCAGAAACACAAAAACTCTGACTCTGCATCACTCAGAGAGCGTGGGTGGACTGTTCGTCTGCAACGCCATGGAAAAGCTTGTGATTTTATTACTCCGGATATTAAAATGCTCCTATTCACAAAGAAGAAGAGTGCACGTATGAACAAGGGCTTGTGTTGTGTCATCTCTGAATGTGGCTGAATGGTTTAAGCAGAGCTTCATAATGGTTATAATTATTGTGCACACCAATTACCTTAAATAAATGATTGCTCTCCCTTGCAATCACACAAAGTGCGTGTAATAATCAGGAAGGCAAATGGGTGTTCCTGTGCGTGTGCTTGCATAAGCCTCGTCGGTCCAACACCCTCGACCAGCTAAAGATTCAGCTTACAAGTAGAAAGACAAAGAAACGTCTCCGCACCCAGAGGTGTCTTACATTTGAGCTCCAGGCGGATGAAGTCAGTGTTGCCCAGGTTTTCCAGGAAGACGCCGTAGGGAGCGCTCGTCTTGAAATAAAAAGAGATGTCAGCGCTGGTCTCTCCCTGAAAAGTGGGGAAATGCAGGTAGGATGACGGGGTGGTGAAGGATGCAGCGTTCCAGTAGTTATCTGTAAAAAGAGACAGAAATAAATATAAGAAAACTGTTTTCTACAAGACTTTCAGCACATTACCTCCACAAATGATTTAATTAGACATTCTAATTTAATAAAAATAACCCAAACATATATATAAAATGTTATTTACACACAACTATAAATATATTTTCTGCTTCTTCAAAGCCAATACTGTAACTTATTCTGGTTTAAATATCATCATATTTCTTGCCACCGAAGGCAAATATAAAGTAATAAACATCAACATTCATGCTCAATAATCCATCAAAAAAATCCAACAAAGTTCAGTCAGGTCCTCTGGATGGTTTGTTTTTGTTGAAATGTTTTGTCGTTTCATCCAAAGGACTTCATCAGTCCAAGGAGCCACAACAAACAGTCCCACAAGCAGCACACTCACATAGTGGGTCAACCGGTTTGATGGTTTCTGGAGTCTGCCCTCTCCCCCGTTGACTCCTCTGAGGCAGCCATGGTCAAAGTGGTTCAAAACATCAAAGTTCATGCTCCATAATCCAGGTAAAAAAAAATCCAACAAAGGTAAGTCAGGTCCTCTGGGCGGTTTCTTCCTTTTTTTTTTCTTAAATAGCAGCCTCAGAGGTGTTGATGGCAGAGAGGGCGGACTCCAGAAAACCTCTTACCACCATCAAACTGGTTGACCCACTATGTGAGTGTGCTGCTTGTGGGACTGAGTTTGTTGTGGCTCCTCGGACTGATGAAGTCCTTTGGATGAAGGAACAAACATTTCAACAAAAAGAAGAAAAAAACGTGTTGGAAAAAGTAATAAAGTGTTCACTATTTAAAATGATTACAAAATTAGGCTGTCAATGGGTTTTATTGATACTTTCAGAAAAAAAAAACATATTCTGTGTTTGTACATCAACAACTGATTCATTTTTGGAGTTCAAGATGGCTGCCGCATCAAAGGAACCCTAGCAAACATGAACATGGCTGTAACTCATCCAGTTTTTCAGATATTGAGTTAAGATTTTGTGTGGTAGTCGCTGAGAATGATCCCCAGCACACATACTGCTTGCGACACCCTGTCAGAGGAATATTTGGTGAAAGGATGTTTATCACTAACTGATGTTAAATGAATGTTGAAGCATGTGTGTGAGTTCAGAGAACTCTTTTCTCTCTCAGAAAGGAGCTGATTTGATCCTGCATGTGCAGCTGGGAGGCCGAGGTCATCATGGACAGTCTGTGAGCTGTGATGGCTGCATGTATTATATAAAAACAATTATTGCACACTGCCCGGTGCAGATTATCGAGACCGGGCTTCAATGATACATTTGTGCATGTCTGTTGAGTGTGTCTGCCCTTAAAGTAGATTTTTTTTATTTTTTATATCTTCTTGTGTCCTCATGTGTTTTCTTTTAGTAATATAGATGAAGAGAGGGTATTTTTAATCAACACACGACATGTTTGCGTAAAACCATAGTTTTGGAGTTTATACCTCACAAACCACCGTAGATTTTAATGAAACTCCCAGAAACTGATTAACAATTTGAGCCAAGATGGCCGCCACCGCTAACGAATCTGATCCTGCTCAAAGAAAATGGATAAACCTCAGTTACTTTTACTGAGTGAAAGTTCGGTGTGGTCGTAGCTGAGTGATTCACAGTGCACTTACTTCTAAAATATTATAATACAATAAAATTAATATCTCAGCTACAGCCTCAAATCTCAAACGAGTTGAAAAGAAGGATCCAAGGATGCATTCCTGTCCTTGCCGGCTGTGCTCGAGTGCCTGACCATTGAGATCCTGGAACTGGCAGGAAACGCGGCTCGTGACAGCAGAAAGACCGGGATCGACCTGCAGCCGGCTGTCCGCAGCAACGAGGAGCTCAACAAGCTGCTGGGAGGCGTGGCCATCACTTTGGGAGGAGTGGCCATCGCTTTGGGAGGAGTGGCCATCATTTTGGGAGGAGTTCTGCACAGCGTTTGGGCGGTCCTACAGCCCTGAGGAACCGAGAGGCCAGCAGAGTCTGGGTGGACGCATCGGACGGCATCAGCCAAGTTTCTTCAGATCCGCTGTGGGATGGATGTTTCCAAGAACCTTCCTGTCTGCAGCCAGCAGCATCTATAACATCTCTTCATGAAACGAGGATAACAAGTTACAACTACATTTAATTTCCCTTTGGGATTAATAAAGTATTTTTGAATTTAATTGAATTGAATTATGGAAAATGTAAATTTCTTAATATGGAGTGGTTTCCGTTTAAAGTCTGGCATGAAAGGCGGCGGGAGATATGCATTCCTATAAAGAATGCTGAGCTTTAAATGATAGAATGAGTTTGACACATCCTGCAACGTTTAATAGAAAGATCCTAAAAATAGCAGGTCCTTGCTTTTCTAAACTAAATAAATAAATAAATAAATAAATAAATAAATAAATAAATAAATAAATAAACAAATAAATAAATAAATAAAGAGATGACGACGGGCCACGGACAAAAGGTTTGAGGGTTTCTGATAACTTCACCAATGACGATGGAATGAATGGAAACCAGGAGCAGCTAATGAAGACAAAGTAGCAGCACGCTAAGCAGCTGCTGATGAACCATCAGACTGTGGTTGATGAAGTGACTCCCTCGACTGTCTCCTCTCTCCCCTGTCTCACCCCCATCACTCAGGGAAGATGAAGAGTAAAGTGAAGGAGGTAGAGGAGCCAGCATGCTGAGAGGAGATGCTGCGAGGAGCACGGATGGAAAAGAGCAAAGTCAAGTAGAGGGAGCAGGTGGAGAGGGGGTGAGATGAGGACCAGTGAAAGAGACCATGGAGGATTGTCTTCAGACTCACACCTGGACAACATCTGTGCACGGAGGAGAAGTGTGAGGGAGCTCAAGAACTGTCTGTGCCAAAGTGTTGGCTTGGCTGCAGCTAATGATTCAAGTAACCGTCCATGAATCTGTCAGTTTAAAAGGAAGTCCGTCTCTGCAGGGGCCAAACGTTAAAGAACACGAGAATACAAGAAACCCCAAATCTGCAAAAATGCAGTGAATGCTTATTGAAGAACTTGCTGAAAAACAGCTGAAATTTACTTAAAAACATGCTGAAATGTAGCTGAAATGTAGCTGAACAAACCTAAAATTAGCAGAAGAAAACAGAAAGCACACATATTTGCCAAGTAAAAGCAGAAAGGAGCACAAAATACAAAAAAAAAAGTTGAATTTAGCAAAACAATAAATGAAAAGTAGCAGAAAAGGCTGAAAGAATTTAAAACTACCAGAAGGAAGTGGGAGGAGCTGTATTGAGCTAAAAAATGTGGAATTAGTAAAAAAACAAACAAACGCTAAATTGTAGCTGAAAAGCAGAAAAAGCTGAAATAGCAGAAAAATCTGAAAGGAGCATAACAAGCTGACATTAGCATAAAGAAGTTAGACTAAAAGTAGCAGAAATTATCATAAAAAACTTGATATTATCTGAAAACAGCTTAAATGAGCAAAAAATTATAAATCAAAAGTAGTTGAAATAGAACAAGCTGAATTTGGCAGGAGAAAGCGGAACACGTTTGCTGAAAGAAGCAAAAATGAGTACGAAAAGTGGAAATGATCTGTAAAAAGCTTAAATTAGAAAAACAATATGCAAAGTAGCTAAAAAAAAGAAAGTAGCTGAAATTACCTGAAGCAAGTGGAGAGAACACATTTTGCTGAATTAGGCTGAAAAAGTTAAAATGAGTGCAAAAAATTTGGAATAGCTGAAAAAGTTAAAATTAGCATAAAACAGCTAAATAGTAGCTGGAATAGCAGAAAAAGCTGACAATTGCATAAATAAGCTGAAATTAGCAAAAAGAAGTTAGGAGAAGCAAAAAAATGTAGTTAGTAGAAATAATCTGAAAAGTGCACAAAACAGCTGAAAAGAGCTGAAAAAAGTTTAAGTTTGCAGAAGGAAGCTGAGACAGAGCAATGTGAAAGGAGCAGTAAAAGGTTGTAAACACATCTAAAGATTTTGAAGGATGTAAAATGAAATAAATTTATTTTCTATGAGACAAAAATGTCAGAAAAGGCTAAATATTTCAAAAAGCTAAAGTTGCACCAATACTAAAAGTCGTAGCAGGATTGTCCTGACAGAGCTGAATGTTGTCATTTATGATTTGTTGAAATAGCTCAGAAAGTATGAAACAAGACAGATGCTGAAAAATATATAAAAGATAAATGGAGTGAACGCTTCATAAACATTCAGACGATTACGTGTTTGTTATTATTATGATTTTTTAAAAAATACTTTTAACTACAAGTCTGTTCAGCAACAGATGTATTTGTCATTTCAACACGGATCTGTCTGTGCTTGGACTTATTTCTGTGTAAGAGCATCCAGATGTGCGTCTGTGCCTGAGTGCAGGTCTCCAGCTGAGCTTGTGTGTCTCCTGGTTCTAGATGATGAACGTCCTCCATCAACAGCTCCTCCGTTCTCCTTCCTGCTGCACCTCCCTTCACCAGGAGCAAGGCAGACAGCAGCCAAGCACACACCGGCACACACATCAGCCCTCTGATGATGTCATGTTGAGAAGTGTTTGAAGATGAAACTTTGTTTATTTCTACATAGCCCGTTCCTAAACGCAGCCACTTCAGGACCTAACAAACGCCTGCGGAGGATGCTGGAACAAAACGATCTCTCATTTCATGCAAGAAGAAAAAACCAGGATCACATAAATGGTGACAGCAGCACATGCATCTGTTAAGAAAAGGTGCCATTCGTTGTGAAACTGGAACAGGGATTAATTCACACAACACACACAAAAAGAAGCTCTAGAATGAAATGACACATTCACACACAAGGATTTCCTCAAAAATCGCACCCAAATACAAAGCTGAAGTGAAACAGTGTCGAGCACTTCTTTGTATTCACTAAAGGACAAGGAGGAGAGTGAAACTGCTCAAAATGGCTCCATGATGTGAGAACCAAAGAAGTGACAGATATTTGGTTGACAGAAACCCAGCGTTGGACAGAAATCTGTCAGAGGAACATGCAGCGATGCCAAACGATGAACCGCTGATTCCTCCTGTGCCAGTCACAGATGTAACGGTTTGGCCGAGCGCAGCGGCACATTCATCACTCTCACATGAAGTGTCGACCAAACAAACTTTTCAAACCAACAGTCTGCTAATCACAATTTATAATAATTCTCATTTAAACTGAAGATGCGTTGTCTATTAAAATATCGTATTTAGAAATGCAGGCATCATTTATGCGTTGCAGGATATAACCTGGTTTACAATCAAGCTGTTTGTGTTTGTAGAGTGAAGAAAGCTTAAAGTACAGGCGGCTGTTTAGAAAAGTACCGTTGGAGAAAAACACAGTTTTTAGTATTTCCATCAAATCTTCTCTTGTGTACCCGTGGACTGTGTGTGATGTGACCAACATGGACTGTGTGTGATGTGAACAACATGGACTGTGTGTGATGTGAACAACATGGACTGTGTGTGATGTGAACAACATGGACTGTGTGTGATGTGAACAACATGGACTGTGTGTGATGTGAACAACATGGACTGTGTGTGATGTGAACAACGTGGACTGTGTGTGATGTGAACAACATGGACTGTGTGTGATGTGAACAACGTGGACTGTGTGTGATGTGAACAACGTGGACTGTGTGTGATGTGAACAACATGGACTGTGTGTGATGTGAACAACATGGACTGTGTGTGATGTGAACAACATGGACTGTGTGTGATGTGAACAACGTGGACTGTGTGTGATGTGAACAACGTGGACTGTGTGTGATGTGAACAACGTGGACTGTGTGTGATGTGAACAACATGGACTGTGTGTGATGTGAACAACGTGGACTGTGTGTGATGTGAACAACATGGACTGTGTGTGATGTGAACAACGTGGACTGTGTGTGATGTGAACAACGTGGACTGTGTGTGATGTGAACAACATGGACTGTGTGTGATGTGAACAACATGGACTGTGTGTGATGTGAACAACATGGACTGTGTGTGATGTGAACAACATGGACTGTGTGTGATGTGAACAACGTGGACTGTGTGTGATGTGAACAACATGGACTGTGTGTGATGTGAACAACGTGGACTGTGTGTGATGTGAACAACATGGACTGTGTGTGATGTGAACAACATGGACTGTGTGTGATGTGAACAACATGGACTGTGTGTGATGTGAACAACATGGACTGTGTGTGATGTGAACAACGTGGACTGTGTGTGATGTGAACAACATGGACTGTGTGTGATGTGAACAACGTGGACTGTGTGTGATGTGAACAACATGGACTGTGTGTGATGTGAACAACGTGGACTGTGTGTGATGTGAACAACGTGGACTGTGTGTGATGTGAACAACGTGGACTGTGTGTGATGTGAACAACATGGACTGTGTGTGATGTGAACAACGTGGACTGTGTGTGATGTGAACAACGTGGACTGTGTGTGATGTGAACAACGTGGACTGTGTGTGATGTGAACAACGTGGACTGTGTGTGATGTGAACAACATGGACTGTGTGTGATGTGAACAACATGGACTGTGTGTGATGTGAACAACGTGGACTGTGTGTGATGTGAACAACGTGGACTGTGTGTGATGTGAACAACGTGGACTGTGTGTGATGTGAACAACGTGGACTGTGTGTGATGTGAACAACGTGGACTGTGTGTGATGTGAACAACGTGGACTGTGTGTGATGTGAACAACATGGACTGTGTGTGATGTGAACAACATGGACTGTGTGTGATGTGAACAACGTGGACTGTGTGTGATGTGAACAACGTGGACTGTGTGTGATGTGAACAACGTGGACTGTGTGTGATGTGAACAACGTGGACTGTGTGTGATGTGAACAACATGGACTGTGTGTGATGTGAACAACGTGGACTGTGTGTGATGTGAACAACGTGGACTGTGTGTGATGTGAACAACGTGGACTGTGTGTGATGTGAACAACGTGGACTGTGTGTGATGTGAACAACGTGGACTGTGTGTGATGTGAACAACATGGACTGTGTGTGATGTGAACAACATGGACTGTGTGTGATGTGAACAACGTGGACTGTGTGTGATGTGAACAACATGGACTGTGTGTGATGTGAACAACATGGACTGTGTGTGATGTGAACAACGTGGACTGTGTGTGATGTGAACAACATGGACTGTGTGTGATGTGAACAACGTGGACTGTGTGTGATGTGAACAACATGGACTGTGTGTGATGTGAACAACATGGACTGTGTGTGATGTGAACAACGTGGACTGTGTGTGATGTGAACAACGTGGACTGTGTGTGATGTGAACAACGTGGACTGTGTGTGATGTGAACAACATGGACTGTGTGTGATGTGAACAACGTGGACTGTGTGTGATGTGAACAACGTGGACTGTGTGTGATGTGAACAACATGGACTGTGTGTGATGTGAACAACGTGGACTGTGTGTGATGTGAACAACATGGACTGTGTGTGATGTGAACAACATGGACTGTGTGTGATGTGAACAACGTGGACTGTGTGTGATGTGAACAACGTGGACTGTGTGTGATGTGAACAACGTGGACTGTGTGTGATGTGAACAACATGGACTGTGTGTGATGTGAACAACATGGACTGTGTGTGATGTGAACAACATGGACTGTGTGTGATGTGAACAACATGGACTGTGTGTGATGTGAACAACATGGACTGTGTGTGATGTGAACAACGTGGACTGTGTGTGATGTGAACAACATGGACTGTGTGTGATGTGAACAACATGGACTGTGTGTGATGTGAACAACGTGGACTGTGTGTGATGTGAACAACATGGACTGTGTGTGATGTGAACAACGTGGACTGTGTGTGATGTGAACAACGTGGACTGTGTGTGATGTGAACAACATGGACTGTGTGTGATGTGAACAACATGGACTGTGTGTGATGTGAACAACGTGGACTGTGTGTGATGTGAACAACGTGGACTGTGTGTGATGTGAACAACGTGGACTGTGTGTGATGTGAACAACATGGACTGTGTGTGATGTGAACAACGTGGACTGTGTGTGATGTGAACAACGTGGACTGTGTGTGATGTGAACAACATGGACTGTGTGTGATGTGAACAACGTGGACTGTGTGTGATGTGAACAACGTGGACTGTGTGTGATGTGAACAACGTGGACTGTGTGTGATGTGAACAACATGGACTGTGTGTGATGTGAACAACGTGGACTGTGTGTGATGTGAACAACGTGGACTGTGTGTGATGTGAACAACATGGACTGTGTGTGATGTGAACAACGTGGACTGTGTGTGATGTGAACAACATGGACTGTGTGTGATGTGAACAACGTGGACTGTGTGTGATGTGAACAACGTGGACTGTGTGTGATGTGAACAACGTGGACTGTGTGTGATGTGAACAACATGGACTGTGTGTG
>JBBPBX010036437.1:0-31484 GCA_038048925.1 Garcialebias charrua | reverse complement strand
CTGAATGTCTCTCTGACTGTTCACCTGCTGAATGTCTCTCTGACTGTCCTCCTGCTGAGTGTCTCTTTGACTGTCTACCTGCTGAATGTCTCTCTGACTGTCCACCTGCTGAGTGTCTCTCTGACTGTCCTCCTGCTGAGTGTCTCTCTGACTGTCTACCTGCTGAATGTCTCTCTGACTGTCTACCTGCTGAATGTCTCTCTGACTGTCCAGATGGACATAGACATGTAAATATAACATGTTCAACTGAAATTGTGTGTTTGTGTGTGTGACTGTTTTATGGTTTTTAAGGACATTGTCATATGCTATAAACAGACAAGCAGATTACAGTTCATTACTGTCCTGACAAAACACTGTCCTTAGAAACCACAAAACAGTCACACACACAAACACACACACAATTTCAGTTTATCATGTTTTTAAGAAAGCAAGATGTTTGATGGATAGATGGATGATATTTGATGGATGGATACATGGATGGATGGATGGATGTTTGATGGATGGATGGATGGATGCATGCATGGATGGATAAAAGGTGGACATCAGTCAGTAAAGACTCCATCTGTCTGCGTTCAGCAAGGCTGGATGTTTGATGGATGGATGGATGTATGGATGGATAAAGCGTGGACCTCAGTCAGTAAAGAATCCATCTGTCTGGTTTCAAGAAGGCCGGATGTTTGATAGATGGATGGATAGATAGATGGATGGATGTTTGATAGATGAATGATGGATGGATGTTTGATGGATGGATGGATGGATGTTTGATGGATGGATGGATAAAGTGTGGACCTCAGTCAATAAAGAATCCATATGTCTGGGTTCAGGAAGGCAGGATGTTTGATGATGGATGGATGATGTTTGATGGATGGATGCATGGATGGATAGATAGATGGATGGATGTTTGATAGATGAATGATGGATGGATGTTTGATGGATGGATGGATGGATGTTTGATGGATGGATGGATAAAGTGTGGACCTCAGTCAATAAAGAATCCATATGTCTGGGTTCAGGAAGGCAGGATGTTTGATGATGGATGGATGATGTTTGATGGATGGATGCATGGATGGATGGATGGATGTGTGGATGTTTGATGGATGGATGGATGAATGGATGGATAAAGCATGGACCTCAGTCAGTAAAGAATCCATCTGTCTGGGTTCAGCAAGGCAGGATGTTTGATGGATGGATGGATGTTTGATGGATGGATAGATGTTTGATGGATGGATGGATGGATGTTTGATGGATGTTTGAGATGTTTGATGGATAGATGGATGGATGGATGTTTGATGCATGGATGTATGGATGGATGGATGTTTGATGGATGGATGGATGGATGGATAAAGTGTGGACCTCAGTCAGTAAATCCATCTGTCTGGGTTCAGGAAGGTAGGATGTTTGATGGATAGATGTATGGATGTTTGATGGATGGACGTTTGATGGATGGATGGATGTTTGATAGATGGATGGATAAAGCGTGGACCTCAGTCAGTAAAGAATCCATATGTCTGGGTTAAGGAAGGCAGGATGTTTGATGGATGATGGATGTTTGATGGATAGATGTTTGATAGATGGATGGATGCATGGATGGTTGGATAAAGCGTGGACCTCAGTCAGTAAAGAATCCATCTGTCTGGGTTCAGCAAGGCAGGATGTTTGATGGATGGATGTTTGATGATGGATAGATGGATGTTTGATGGATGGATGGGTGGATGTATGGATAAAGCGTGGACCTCAGTCAGTAAAGAATCCATCTGTCTGGTTCAGGAAGGCAGGATGTTTGATGGATGGATGGATGTATGGATGTTTTATGGATGGATGGATGCATGGATGGATGGATAAAGCGTGGACCTCAGTCAGTAAAGAATCCATATGTCTGTTTTCAAGAAGGCAGGATGTTTGATGGATGGATGGATGATGTTTGATAGATGGATGCATGGATGGATGGATGGATGGATGGATGGATGGATGGATAAAGCGTGGACCTCAGTCAGTAAAGAATCTATCCGTCTGGGTTCAGCAAGGCTGGATGTTTGATGGATGGATGGATGTTTGATAGATGGATGGATGGATGTATGTATGGATGGATAAAGCATGAACCTCAGTCAGTAAAGAATCCATCTGTCTGGGTTCAGGAAGACAGGATGTTTGATAGATGGATGGATAGATGGATGGATGTTTGATGGATGGATGATGGATGGATGTTTGATGGATGGATGTTTGATGGATGATGTGTGGATGTTTGGATGGATGTTTGATGGATGATGTGTGGATGTTTGATGATGGATGGATAAAGCGTGGACATCAGTCAGTAAAGAATCCATCTGTCTGGGTTCAGTAAGGCAGGATGTTTGATGGATGGATAGATGGATGTTTGATGGATGGATGGATGGATGTTTGATGGATGGATGGATGGATAAAGCGTGGACCTCAGTCAGTAAAGAATCCATCTGTCTAGGTTCAGGAAGCCAGGATGTTTGATGGATGGATGATGGATGGATGTTTGATGGATGGATGGATGGATGTTTGATGGATGGATGGATGGATGTTTGATAGATGGATGTATGTATGGATGGATAAAGCGTGGACCTCAGTCAGTAAAGAATCCATCTGTCTGGTTTCAAGAAGGCCGGATGTTTGATAGATGGATGGATAGATAGATGGATGGATGTTTGATGGATGAATGATGGATGGATGTTTGATGGATGGATGGATGGATGGATGGATGTTTGATGGATGGATGGATAAAGTGTGGACCTCAGTCAGTAAAGAATCCATATGTCTGGGTTCAGGAAGGCAGGATGTTTGATGATTGATGGATGATGTTTGATGGATGGATGGATGGATGGATGTGTGGATGTTTGATGGATGGATGGATGTATGGATGGATAAAGCGTGGACCTCAGTCAGTAAAGAATCCATCTGTCTAGGTTCAGGAAGCCAGGATGTTTGATGGATGGATGATGGATGGATGTTTGATGGATGGATGGATGGATGTTTGATGGATGGATGGATGTTTGATAGATGGATGTATGTATGGATGGATAAAGCGTGGACCTCAGTCAGTAAAGAATCCATCTGTCTGGTTTCAAGAAGGCCGGATGTTTGATAGATGGATGGATAGATAGATGGATGGATGTTTGATGGATGAATGATGGATGGATGTTTGATGGATGGATGGATGGATGGATGGATGTTTGATGGATGGATGGATAAAGTGTGGACCTCAGTCAGTAAAGAATCCATATGTCTGGGTTCAGGAAGGCAGGATGTTTGATGATGGATGGATGATGTTTGATGGATGGATGGATGGATGGATGTGTGGATGTTTGATGGATGGATGGATGTATGGATGGATAAAGCGTGGACCTCAGTCAGTAAATAATCCATCTGTCTGGGTTCAGTAAGGCAGGATGTTTGATGGATGGATGGATGTTTGATGGATGGATATATGTTTGATGGATGGATGGATGTTTGATGGATGGATGGATGGATGTTTGATGGATGGATGGATGTTTGATAGATGGATGGATGGATAAAGCTTGGACCTCAGTCAGTAAAGAATCCATATGTCTGGGTTTAGGAAGGTAGGATGTTTGATGGATGATGGATGGATGGATGTTTGATGGATGGATGTTTGATGGATGGATGAATGCATGGATGGATGGATAAAGCGTGGACCTCAGTCAGTAAAGAATCCATCTGTCTGTTTTCAGGAAGGCGGGATGTTTGACTCACCAAATACCAAATGACCTCTTGGACTAGCTGAAAACCTGTACATGTAAAAATATGAAAAAGTTAAAAAACAATTCTCAAGTTTATACAATACACTTATACAGTATTCTGTATTATTCAGTATTCAGTATTCCAACAACAGTATTCTTATACCTACATAAAACTGCAGTCAACGTGATGACGTAACGAGGCTGCAACGTGATGACGTGATGACGTAACGACGCAGTTCGTCCGTCTGCTCACTGCTCAGAGGTAAAAAAAAAAAAAAAGAGCAGAATTAGCAGAAAAATGACGTTGGAAACATTAAAACCCCTCTACCCTATTAACGCATGTTAAATTACAGCGTTAGTCACGCTGTTATTGTGACGTGACACGTTCACGGTAGTGACGCTAACGCGACGTGCGTTTAATTTTGTCTTCGTCGCGTTAAGACTCTAAATAACCACTAAAAACATCCACAAGTGATGCATATATAGTATCGCTGATTTATATAAATGTCTATAAAAGTTTTCAACAGCGTTGAAAGGTTGTCACGCTTCTGAAGTGAAGTTACGTTACATGCTAACGCTAGCCGCAGCTAGTTTGAGCTGCGTCTTTCTTCACGCACTCAAAACTCATGCACAGATACTTCCTAATTTATCTAAATGTTGATAAAGTTTTCTACAGTCTTCACAGTTTGTGACGCTGCGGTTAAAGTCACGTTACTACTGGATTAGGTTAACATTTCCTTGAGATGATGTCATCAAAAGCAACAAAAAAATTTTTTTAATTCTTACCTGAATGAAGTCAATACACTCTGACACTCTGTCCACCTACCGCTGCAAAATTTTATTTAAATCGCTCTCCAAAAATAATCTCCGCTCACCTACATGCACTCAACACACGACGCCATAACTCTGCACGTGTAAGCTCAAGGGGCTTTAACTTTTAAAAACTCGGTCACCTGAGGCCCCGCCCTGAGCCCCCGCCCACTACAGGGTCTCCACATCACGAGAGGAGGGGCGGCGTTGGAGTTTCGCGCGGTCTCCACATCACGAGAGGAGGGGCGTTGCAGTTTGGCGCCATGTGTGTCAGTGAGCCACACACACGGCTTCAATAAATGCAACCGATACACAAAAACATACACACCACACACAAATACCCTGGGAGGTGCGTAGCCAGCCAATTTTATAAATGTAAATAACTTTTTATTAAAACAATTTTAAGTGTTAAAGCACACTCCAACTCATCCAGGCAGCCTATTAGCCACAAGTTACGCTGATATTGATGAGAAAAAACAATGTTTACATATTAATATATTTGGATACAATCTGTGTTTTATCCAGACATTGGCAAAGGCTGGCTAATACCAAATGTCCCGATAATGTCGGTACGTAGTCTGGCGCATAGGCGGGCCAATACGCTTGCACCAACGCACACACACACACACACACACACACACATACATACACATACATACATACATACATACATACATACATACATACATACATACATACATACATACCATATACATACATATATATATATATATATATATATATATATATATATATATATATATATATATACTATTTTGCCATATGTTAATACTTTTTTTAGTAGATTTTGTTGATATGCAACCTAATGCGAGTAACTTTACTGAATGAAGAACCTATTTTAACCCATAAATAAACATGACACGCAGATAAATGTTGTTTATATTAGGTTTCTTCTAACATTAGTTTGTTGACTTATATACTAAAAATATATTGAAGTAGAGGGTACTACACCCACCTATGATGGCAGCTTGTAGTTTATTTAAAATTAAAATAAAAAAGACTTTCCAGAAATGTTGGTGTACAAAAACATATATAAAAAAAGATTAACATTTAATGATAAAAAAAACCCACTATAAAACTGTTAAGAAAGTAAATAAATAAATAGAATAAATGATAGTGTAAGTGTAGTTTCACATACCGTTATGTTGAACTGTAGGGGACAGCAATATTAATGAAAAAAGTTTTAAGAAGGTAAAAATACCTTTTGCTGACGTGCGTTTTCCACTGTGTGGCCTCCACCTCTCAACTTGCGCTGACAGTGGTCCGTCTGCAGGCTACAGCGATCATGAAAATAGCGCCCCCTTCATTTCCGGAATGCAATAGCACCACTTCCGGGACTGACACAGCCGTCTGCAGACCGCAGCGATCATGAAAATAGCGCCCCCTTCATTTCCGGAATGCAATAGCACCACTTCCGGGACTGACACCGGTCCGTGCTACAGTCTGCAGCCAAGAGTACTTGAAAAAAGTTGAGCTGAAGTCAAACCTGTTAATTATCAGACAATATAAACTTTTATATTCACCAGATGTCTGCTATATCAATCAATCACCTTTATTTTTCCAGGTAGAGTCAGTTGAGATGGAGATCTCTTTTACAAGGGTGACCTGGTCAAGTGGTCAGCAGCACACGTCACATGGTAATTGACAATAAGCATTTGCATTTACCAAAAAAGATGGTTTTATGAACCTGTTTGTAGCAGCCCTTAAACATTTTTCTTCCACTGTACAGGAGGACATGGCAGGAGGTGTTAATGAGGGTATCCTCTGGTCCAGCCTGGATGTTTCTGAGAAGTGGAGTTGCCACCGCACGGTACCCAAATACTGTAATAATACCAGTAGTGGAGAAAGTACTCAAACACTGTACTTAAGTAAAAGTACAAATAAACAGACAAAAATTTACTCTAGTAAAAGTAGAAGTACCATATTAATATTTTTACTTAAGTAAAAGTAAATAAGTACTTGCTTTTAAAAATACTTAAAGTATTAAAGTAAAAGTACTTGCTGAATGTATTAACTAATGCAATGGTCTACAATACCATTAAGTGTGCGTACTGTATGCATATTTTCTGTAATACATTAATAGTGTTGAGCCATTTTAATGAACAATGCTGCAGATAATGCATGTTTTTATTGTGTTTACTCTGTGACACAGTTCACACTTGGACTTTTGATTCTGTGTGTCAGAATTTCAGTGATGAGTTAAATACCATTAAGCAAAATAAGAAAGAGGAATGATTATACCTTTGAAAGTTTTTATTTAACACAAAATAAAACCAATGTGTCATTTTAACTGCAGTAAACACGACTGAGAATCTTCACCAGCATGCAGTAAACACATTTAAGTAAAAGTTGTCTGTTTGAAAAAAAGAAGCATTAGACACAACTAACAAAGGAATAGATCACTTCAACTCGTTTGTCATCAACTCTAGTTAAAATATTGTCTAGTCAATCTTGTAATGGATCAACAATGAACAATACTTTAACTTCCTGACAACATTTTCAAAACTTGGACCTGAGTGTCGAGACATTTGGAGAAATCTCTTGTCTCCTAACATCCCATGAACTGACACATTTTAATATTGCAGCAAGAATTTCTTGTTCAAGTTCAGAAGAAGTTGGTTTTCAAAGTTTTTGAGTCCATGTCTGGCTCTTTAGGGAGAGAGAATCTGTCCTGCTGTACTGAACAGTCTTTCAATAGTCTTTCAATAATAGTCTTTCACTTTTGTGTTGTTGTTATTTCTTCACAGCTCACATCGTGGACTTTCCTCATGGATGGACGTGTGTCCACTCTGTCCTGCCTCTGTCGTCCAGGACATCAGTCCTGCCTGTCTCTGGTGTCCTTCCATCTGCCTCCATCCATCACCTGTGTCAACACCTTCTGCATGTATGACTGCTGCAAAAACAAACAAAAAAACACCTGTTCTGATGGACAGAACTGCTCACATCAGGACCACACCACTGAGCCCACACCTGGCCTAAAATGCTCCCATCATTCATGGTTGAGCACTGGCTAAGCAGTTCCATCTGATCCAGGTTTGAACTTGAGAAAAACATCAGTGTCTACCTACACTTCAGTCAAAGTAAGGACATTTTGTTTCCTTGTTTCCTTTTTCTGCTGCTTCTAGCTTTTTTTAGAGTTCATGGACTTTTTCATGCACATGGACTGCACACAAACACAAACACCACATGGACTGCACTGGTTTCAAAAACATGATGGTTGCATGGATGTGATTTTCGGCTGATTTGGTGCTGATTCATGTCAATAAGCTGGTGCTGCTGCTGCTGCTGCTGTGGATGGATGGATGGATGGATGGATGAATGGATGGGAGTTCCTGCTGATTTGCTGGATTTTGATGTTAACAGCTCCTGCTCAAAGAGAAGTGTTCATGTTTCATGGTTGAACTCATTTGCAGATTATGGCTGAGAACTGTTCAGGAAGAGATTTGTACTGTACAGTATTTTGTATGCTTTGTCTGTGCTGGAAAAAACATTACAGTACTGTACCTGTACAGTACATGCTGTACTGGTTTTGTGTGTTTATGGATGAATGTGTGGTATAATGTGTTATGTAAGTGTTTGTAAATAAAGTTCTGTGCATGTTTATGGCACAGGATGTCCGCTTGTTCAGTCTCATGCCGTTAAATGTGTGTGCGTCGCTCCGTTAACGGTATAGCCGCGACCTACGTCAGAAATGTGGACCTACGACAGGCACGTGTTTTTGGTCCGCGAGATGCGGCAGAATCGGCCTAAGTCACACTCGTAGGTCCGGATCCCTGACGTAACTCGAGGATTCCCTGTATAGCCCCCCCTGGTGAAAATGTCACGAGCCGCCACTGTCTGTTCTGTCTGTCAGGTATGATCTGAACCACTCCAGGGCAGTGCCAGTAAGTTCTACAAAATGCTGTAAACGTTGGAGCAGAATATAATGATCAACCGTGTCAAAGGCTGCCGAAAGATCAAGAAGAAAAAGGAGATAAGAGGAACCACGGTCTGCAGTGACCAACAGGTCATTTGTGACCCGGACAAGAGCTGTTTCAGTGCTATGAGCTGTCCGAATTCTTGAATGAAATTTGTCCAGTATATTATTGCCATGTAGATGTTCTTGTAGATGAACTGAGACTAATTTCTCCAAAACTTTAGCAAGGAAGGGAATGTTAGAAATGGGTCTGTAATGTGCCAGGTCATGAGGATCGAGGGTAGTTTTTTTTAAGAATGGGTTTAATTATAGATGACTTCAAGACAAGGGAAATATGACCAGATTGGAGAGATTGTTTAACTATGGTGGTTATAAGAGGACTGAGAGAGGAAATGTTAGCCTTGACTAAGGCTGTTGGGAAGGGGTCAAGAGCACATGTGCATGGTTTCATGGCCCTGACAGTGGCTTCAACTTCCTTCACCCAGACCTCTGGAAAAAAGCTGAAGGGGGGAGGGTTCCCAAGCTGTACATTTGCAGCTGGAGAAAGGGCAGAAGGTGAAGAGGTGATGGCTGATCTGATTTTTGGATCTTGTTTTGGAAAAAGGAGATACATTTATTACAAAGATCATTAGTGGAGTCAGCGAGTGATGTTGTTCGTGGCTGAAGGAGGTGAGTGATGGTTGAAAAAAGTATTTTGGAGTTACCAGGGTTATTAGAAATTATAGATGAGTAGAATAAAGATCAAGAGTTTTTGAGGGACCTAGCATACATCCTACAATGCTTCATATAAACTAGCTTGTGAACTAGCAGACCAGTAGCCAAGAAGCGTCTCTCAAGCACTCGACCAGCTGTCTTCATTTTCCTCAGCTCTGGGGTAAACCAGGGAGCTGAGCGTGAAAAGGCAACTGTCCTCTCTCGGACAGGAGCATGTTGGTCTAAAATGCTGGAGAGGCTGATGTTGTAGAAGTCCACTGCAGTGAGGGAAGCTGGAAGGGAGACAGGAATGAGGACTTTAAGATCAGCTGCTAGAAGTTCAGGGTTAATATTTTTCAGATTTCTAAAAGAAATCTGTCGCTTTGGTTTGATGGTACTGTTCAGGAAAGGACGCTCCATGTAGATGACTTTGTGATTGGATACACCTATTTAGTTAGGTTCACTTGAAACTTTACATAGTATTGTCCTGATGCATGCTCAATAATCCAGGTATCTAAATTGGAAGAATCCGTCCTATGTACCTGACTCATCCTTGTAAAATTACATATTATTCACTATTAAATGCTCATTGTAAGCTTCTCAATTAAGAAATGGAAATTTGGGCTACCAGACCAAATTAGATTTTAATATTTAATATGTTGTGTTTATAACATACTTACATACACCATTGACCCAGTTTGATTGTCAGCTGAAAAGCAAAAGAACAAATTATACACAAACTGGAAAGACTGTGTGTGTATTCAAATCTTTAGTTTGAAATTAAATTAAATTTTAGAATTTTTTCATCTCTGAAGACTAAACCAATAACTTGCCTGCACTAATGTGAAGGGTGATCCTGAGATCTTGCCTGTAATAAATAGACCAATAGCACTCAGAAACAGTGGCTCTGATCCTCAACATGTCATGCAGGTGAGAGACAATTAGTCTCGTCCTCACAAGGTTCTTGTTGATGTTAATAACTGAGAATGTCTTCTCACACAAGTACGTCGAGCCAAACAAGCTCAGCATTATTTTAGCAAATTAGGCAAATGCAGTTGTTTCGTATTTCAGTGAAAAAACACTCAAATTTTTCACTTCTCCTGGAAGCAACAACCCTGCTATAAACTTTTTTTTTGGTTACAGTTGCCCCTTTAGAAATGGGCTGGAAAGGATCACACTGTCATCTTTTGGTGAAATACAAAATAGCTTTTTGTACACGTGTATTTTCAAGGATTCAAGGTTCTTTATTTGTCATATACACCACATGTGGTACATGTGGTGAAATGAAACTGTGTACATAGGGCCCCAGTTACATCCAACAAAACCATTAAAATGTAAAAGGAAAACAGTAATAAGATTTAAGATGTGACCTAAGAAAAATGTTAAACTAAAATTACACTAAGCACTAGTAGCATGAAAAAAATAAAATAAAATGCCGAACAGCAGCACGGACATGAGTCTGTGTGATGGCCCCCGGACCAGACTTTGGACATGCCTGGCTTACAGGAACAGAATCATCCAAGGAGGCTGCTGGTAAAACGTGTATCCACCAATCATCTGGATGTTACCAGATAATAGTCTTAAAGACATGCTCACCTGTTCCTCCCCGGGTGTTGTCATTTCTCTCTCATTAGTTTCCCTTCAGTGTGTGGCATTCTTTTGTTTAGTTGACCATGCATTGTGGTGAGTTCGTTACGGCTCCTCAGACTGATGAAGTTTTTGGATAAAAGACAAAAAGTTTCAACATAGAATAATTCATCCGGAGGACTTAACTTAACTTTGTTAAATCTTCTACCTGTATTATTGAGCATGAATCAAGATGTCCTATCAGATAAGCCAACAATTGCTCCACACCCAGGCTGTCCTGGTGTTACTATCAGACTGTGTCCGGATGCAGCTACGCACATTAATAATGCACCACACCAGCAGAACGCTGATAGAGTGATGGGGTCATAGCTCGGACATGAGGCAAAAAGAGCAGTAGTGAGATTTTTTTTTGTTACAACAACCTATCAGAGTCTTGGCGTGAGCATAGAGGGGCTTGGTGGCAGCCATGGAAGTGCACCAGTTCAGTTTACCGGTAGTTATATATAATTTTAAGCAGGGTACCCTGATCACAGAGGAGGCAAAGTTCTTGAGGTTGTATTTCAACAGTGCAGCATGGACTGCACCATGGCAAAAACAATGATTTGAATACAAAGGCACTTTGAACATGGGATATACTGTACAGGTATACTCATAATCTGAGAGTGTACGATAAACTTGAATAAAGTTTGAAAATAGAAGGTTGTGTCAAGGTTCTTAAGAATCTTTGCATATGGGGAATAGAATGATAAAATGAACTGTTGGAGCAAACCTACATTCTCAGTTTGTTTGAAATACTCCAAACGACTGTGGGAACAATATGATAAGGATTAATCTATAATAAGGGGAGTTTCCCAGTTGGATCAGATAGCTTACACGTGTGCAAAAATTTAGGATAGCTTTTTCTTGAAACTGTCAGGATTTATTTGTTTTTGTCTTTTTGTGGTTCCATCCATCCATCCATTATCTTTATCCACTTCTTCCATTTTGGGTCACATTTCCAGCCATCACTGTACAAGAGGAGGGGTACACCCTGAACAGGTCTGCAGACCATCACAGGGGCACATAGAGACAAACGAGACAAACAACCATTCACTCTCTCACTCACTCACTCACACCTAGAGACAATTTAGAGTTACCAGTCAGTCCAACAGTCTGTTAGAGGAAACGAGTACCTGGAGAAAATCCACACGTGCATGGAGAAAACATGCAAACTCCACCCAGAAAGGCCCCAGGACTGGGATTTGAACCAGGGTAACCTGCTCACTGAGAGGCGGCAGCTCTACAAGTTTCACCACCATGCTGCCCCTTCTTGTGGTTCTTATATTAACTTTTTTTTTTCAGCTTCCACAGTTTTTCCCCTCTTAGTTTCTGCTCCTGCCCCTCCCATGCTCACCTGTTCCTCCCCAGGTGTTGTAATTTCTCTCTCATTAGTTTCCCTTTTGTGTGGCATTATTTTATTTAGTTGACCATGCATTGTGGTGTATTCATGTTTGTTTCCATTTGTCACCTGAACGTTTTTCTGAATAAGCATTTCTGCTGCCTCATCACCTTTTTGTTTTAGTCATTAATTTACTTTTGTTATTTTTACCTCTGAGCCTTTTTGAGTTCTGTCTACACCATGGGTTCAACAGAACGGCCCCCAGAAATCATCTTAGCTCCAGCAAACTGGTTGGTCCACTTAAGGTGTTTACTACTTGGTGGGGAAACAGTTTACTGGAACTCCTCTGACTGATGAAGTCCTCCAGATAGAGGGCGAAACATTTCTATAAAAAGAAACTGTCCAGATGACCTGACTGAGAATTATTGGATCAAAGTAACAAAGTTCTGTGTTTGATTTAGGTGGGGAAAAAAATTAATATTTTCATTATTTCTAAGATGTAAGATCTGACCTCTGTAATATCACATGTGGAGTTCCTCAAGGCTTTGTACTTGGATCAAAGCTATTTATTTTATATGTGAATGACTTGGTAAATGTGTCAGGACTCCTTAATTTGTCCTTTTTGCGGATGATACCACTTTTTTTGGGGGGGAGGGGGTAAAAATATAGAACAGATTTTGGAGTTGATAAAGACAGAATTTGTCAAAATACAAACTTGGTTTAATCTCAATAAATTATCATTAAATCTAGATAAAACTAATTATATTATATTCAGTAATAAAAAGAAAACTGTTGATGTTCCATTTAAAATGGAGGGTGTTGAGATTTGTAGAGTGAGTGAGGTGAAGTTTTTGGGTTTTATCATTGACATGGCCAACTGACATGGAAACATCACATACATTCTGTAAGAATAAAAATAGCTTAAGCCATTGCAGTACTGTACAAAGTCAGGGACTTATTAAATGATAAAGCTCTGTATTTGTTGTATAACACAATCATTGTTCCACACTTAATCTATTGTATTGATGTTTGGGGAAAGTCGTGTAAAACAATTACAAAACCTATTTTTGTATTACAGAAAAGAGCTGTAAGAATTATCGCCAGAAAACATTACTGTCATCCATCAAGCACATTGTTTTATCAACTGAAGTTATTGAAGTTCCATGATTTGGTAGATTATAATATTTATATGTTATGTATAGGGTTCAGAATAATGCATTACCTTTAAATATCCAAATGCATTTTGTTAAAAGACAAAGTTGTTATAATCTTAAGGGGACAGAGATATTTGTAAAACCAAAATTCAGAACTAGTTTGAAGGGACGTTCTACCTCAATCTAGGGAATTGGATTATGGAATAGTTTCAAGATTCAAGTTCCTTTTTTATCCCCGAGGGGCAATTAGATTTGCAGTCAATAGGTGTGCACAGTTTCATACATACATATGCACTTACACACACATACACATATCAACACAAGACAATAAAACATTAAAATAACCAGTGCTGGGCAGCGCTAATCCAGAAATTAGTTCCACAATTTCTAAAACGCTTATTAATTTTTTTATGTCCACAATTTCAAAAGCACAAATGTCTTATGAAAATTAGGGGAAGCTAATCTAATCCGCTATTTATATATTTATATATATATATATATATATATATATATATATATATATATATATATATATATATATATATATATATATATATATATATTTATATATAGCCGGCAGCGTTATCAATATTTGCACTACACTGCCAACTGAAAAGTAACAAAAATGATCCTAAAAGGATGAAATTACAAAAATCAAAGGATTTATTTAATACTTTACGTACATATATTCTATTCGGCCACGAAATTAACAAAAAATAGAATGATCTTTTAATCCCTAAAACCACTTTTAAATCTCAAATACACGGGTGTGTCGCCACCGCATTTATACATAAAAGTAACCCAAATACATAAAACTAACGACTCACCGTCGAATGGTCGACACAAAACACACAATAAAATCCTCCGGCCACGTTAATTTGGCTTGAAACAGCGGGGTTCTCTGCGGATTTATCCATTAGTAACCCAGCACAACCAACCAGCTGGACACAGAGTTAGCGTCTATAGGTAGTCAACAGATTTAATGAAAAGTAACTAAAATACATAAAAATAACGACTCACCGTCGAATGGTCGACACAAAACACTCAATAAAATCCTCCGGCCGCGTTAATTTGGCTTGAAACAGCGGGGTTCTCTGCGGATTTATCCAAGTACCCAGCACAAACAGCTAGCCACAGAATTAGCCCCTGAGTTCACCTCTGACCCGGAAGATGTCAAGATGGAATAGTCCATTTTTAGTAGGGGGATAAAGAAATCGACCGTTTTTTTATTGCGTATTTAATGATCGTTTTCATCGTAACTATAATTATTTTTATGTTAAATGTACATTAACAAGCAGGATCAATGTTAGGGATGTAGGTGACTGGCCGGGGCGCGGCGGGGCCGGGGCCCCATGCTGATTGGGATCCCCAGGCAACGGCATCATTTGCTACATGGTAGATCCGAGTCTGTTCTCCGCTCTGCTCCCTCCCCCCTCCAACCCTCCCTCCTCTCTGCTCTTTACGGTGGGGAAAAAGGTAAAACAAGTTGTAAATAAGTTTATTGGTTTTTACTGATAGATAATTAGTTATTAGCGGTACTGCATTTTAAATAAAAATAGCACAAATCCGCTTATGAATTATAAAAGTTAGTCAAACCACAAAAACGCTGACAAAAAGTTTAGGTCCACTGTAAGCGGATTAGCGCTTTAGCATTCATATGCCTACTACTGAAAATAACAGTGTTAAAATGAGTGTGCATTAAGAAACCTGATTGCTACTGGGATAAATGAGTTTTTAAATCTGTTTGTTCTACATTTGGGTTGTAGAAACCTGCGTCCAGATGGAAGCAACCTGAACTCGTCATGGAGTGGGTGATCAGGGTTTGCCAGAATCTGCCTGGCCTTGTTTGGTGAATGAAGTTAAAAATGCCAAGTCAATGTGTACATTTAAGAAAATTATCAAAACTAAATTGTTAAAAAATATATATGAAGTAGCCTAATGTGTACTGTAATACCCTAATGCATGCTCAATAATAGTTTTGTTTTTTGAATGTCCAGAGGACCAGACTTAGCTTTTTTAGATGTATTGTAATAGTTAGAAAATTAGAAAGAGTTATTCATTTTGTTCTGTTACTGGAAGATTATTATTGTTTGAACTGATTGTTTGAAAAAAGGGTCAGATATAATAATATATTTTCTTCTTTACGCAACCTTTCATTTTTTATATTTTGTATGTTGTCGTTTATGGGATTGTTTTGTATTGTGTTTTTTTTAAAGAACAAATCTCATAAATAAAATTAAAATAAATAAAAAGATAATATTTACCAAAAGTCTGCCTGTTGAAAGTCAGTTTCGGCATAAATCTGCAACTATTGATATTTAATACCAAACAAGGCAAGGGTTAACCCTGGATAGGTTTTTTGCACAATGTGAGAAACATATGTAAATGAATTGTGTAGACTTTAAGCATTGCTCCACTCAGTTCAATGCCAATTATGCCAATATTTACCCATATTAAATATTGACTTTAATGCTTGACATGACATTTATTGTCTGTGAAAAGGGTGAGTGTGTGATGCCAGCTAGAGACAAGAGGAAATATAAGATTCTTTCTTTGTTTCCATAAGTTTTGGATGCAAAGATAAGATACTAGCAGAGTACCAAGTCAAATGGTTCCTAACTTACTGGAATAAGTCGAATACTGTACCGGCTGCATCACAGAGTTTTGCAGTTTTCATTCATTTTTTTTTTAAATATATTAATTTTGTTTTAATAGATATATGTTGTTTGGAGGTTGTTTGGAGGTTGTCAAATTTATTGTCACTTAAACTGTTTGTCTCCAGAGGAAATATTATTGAAATGTGTAGGACTTCTCATTGCGTTGCAGGTTTTTCCTCACATGCCTTCTGAAATAACATCTCTTTAAAGATTTTACATGGATTTACAGCAGACAGTGACAATACTTGCCTCTTAGGTGAGTGCAAAATGCTTTCTTCATGTGTTTTGTCTGCATGTGAGGCTTTAATGATTCTTTCTGATTTAAATGTGTTATTGTAGACTAAATAACAACTGTTTCACTGTAGTTTAATGAAAAGTTGAAGAAGTCATGATATTTATGTGAGAGTAGAAATTCAATATTTACACCCAGTAAGCAGTCTTTTTGATTATTTGAACATGTATTACTTTGTGACTTTCTGTTATTCACTTAATTCCTGACATAGTCAATGGGTAATAACAGACATAAAAATTCATAAAACTCAATCACTTTTATAGTTTTTTTTTTTTCTTCTCACTTCTGTAGATGTCACTATACTGAGTGAACTTGTATGAAAGATTTGGTGATTGTTTTATGTTGGATATTTTTCCTTGTACAACCTGGTATCAAACCCACAGCCACAGTGTTACAATAATGGAACACTGACCACTGAACTACTGCAGTCACTTTTCAAAAAATTGAATTAATATTTGGTATGGTAGTAGCTGAAACTGATCTTAAACACATATTAACATGTTGCACAAGGCCTTTGTTTTACATTTGGCCAATGATCCGTAATCTACTCTGAAAGCCTCTTAGTATAAAATATCTCTTGAATCATTGGACGGATTTTAATGAAAATTTTAGGAAATAATCATTGGATGGGCTTCTACAACAAATAAATTGTGGAGCCAACTCAATTTAAGATGGAAACCCCATAGCACTATGGGGTCTATGGGGTCTCTAGTTTCTCCTACTGTTGCCAACCTGTACATGGAGGAGGTAGAAAAGAGAGCCTTGATGTTCTTTTCAGGGACACCACCAAGTCATTGGTTCAGGTATGATGATGACACCTGGGTTAAAATAAAATCTTAGGAAGTCTAAAATTTCACTGATCACATCAACTCTGTCGATAAATATCAAGTTCACACGAGAAGATGTAAAAGATGGCAGGTTGGCTTTCTTGGACTGTGAGGTCTCAGTTTCTGATGGAGGACATATGCAAACTGAGGCGTACCGCAAACCCACCCACACAGACCAGTATTTACAGTTTGACTCCCATCACCCTCTGGAGGAAAAGTTAGGAGTTATCAGGACTCTGTACCACAGAGCAGACAGCGTCCCCACTAACTCAGGAGCCAGGCAGAAGGAGAAATCCCACACAAGTGAAGGGAACATGAGGGTAACCACCAGATTGTGTCTTTAAACACATACGGTGCCACCCAGATGTAAAGGATTTTAGGGAGGTCAATATTAATACTGACCTCTTTACCTTAATTAATTTACTTATTCAGATTGAATAGTAATTTCACGGATTCTTTTCTTTTTCCGTTTACCCAATATTTCTGTGATCTTTATGATGGATAAGTAAAACAGAAGCCATAGAGTGACAATGGACACGTTAACTTAGTTTGGTATGTCAAAGACACTACCATTTATTTAAAATAAATCAACTAAATTAACACCATTACACTTGATTGACATGATTTCACTTTCTTGCAATTTAACACGTCAGCACATTTAAATTGCAACACAACAGACATAAATACAGGTTGTCAATATATTTAGTCTGTGGCTCAGTCTTACTTAAAAATAGTTACCAGATAGATTGAGAGGGATAAGGAAATAGGAGGAGAGATGGTTTAAAGGAAATTGTCTTGAGCACGTTACCAGAAGTGACACTTCCCATCAGATTTCTGCTGAAATCCAGGTACGTTTGTAAACAGCTCTTTACCTTTGACGACGAGTCTGAAAAAGAGATGACACCAGCCTTTCAGGCGTACAGAATCGTTGCAGGTCCAGCACGTCCGAGCTGGTTATTCATTTACGTTTCAACGTCTCCTGGGATCCGCGTCGATCATCAGAAAATGTGTCAGCTCCTGGTTGACTTCAAGATATTTATTCCAGAAAGGAATAAACAAAGTTTTGAGCTTACGCTCGTTTGAAGTGGACTCATAACAACATGTTATTAGTCCTTAACTGGATGACGTGTCCTTAGCGTGTGACTAAACGTCCATCCAGCTCTTTGGGAAAGTTCACATCTCTTGAAGTTCCCAGCAGACTCCTCAGTTCCAGCAACAGCTTAGAACTTTGTAGAAGATCTGAGAGGAGCGAGACTTGTCTCTTCCCCATTGGTTCAAAAACCAGTCGAGCAGTTCACTTGTTATCACGATTCAAGGTGAAATCCAGAGCAGAGGGAAATTGTTTAGGAAAAGTATCTGAGTGAAGAGACTTTCAGACGCTAGATGAGAGTTTTAGCTGAAACTCAACAAAAACAATTTCTGTGTAAGTCAGTTTGACCTTTTATCTGAACTTTGACACCCTTTCATTTGATCAAGTAACACAGTCATGCTTCACATTTAAAGAATAACATAGCATATAACATATATCATGAAAATGACAAAAGTTATTCTTTTGATTACATTAGAATAAAATCAAATAAGCCAATAGTCTCTTTTGGTGACTATGTTCTCAGATTACAACTAATGGAATAATTTGTAGTAAATGTCTTGTTTTACTGAGAGGTCAGTAAAGGTCATCACTGGACAGCTCAAAACCTTAGTTTGACCCTGGGTAGGTCCACTACACAAGACAGGTGAAAAATTTTGTTGTGTTCAAAAATGATCCGAGCACATAATTTCAGAAGTCTTCACCTTAGTATAAAATATTTAATTGAACAATAAAGTTAAAGTGTGCAGATATTACATGATCATCAGATTGCAATCTGAGGAGCAAACAAAGTGAACCTTTATGATGTCCACCCAGAAGTTTGTTCAACAAATCATTGTTCGTCTCTGTTATTTATAGATTTTGTCATATCCCACCCCCTCCGAAGCGGACCGACTTCCAATTGGTTTAGATGTTGAGTGACATTGTGTGTCAGCCACTCATGAGAAGACTGTCACCATGGTAACTCAAAGGCCGTAGACAGCAGCACATTCCTTTACTGATAACGGTGAATTTATGACAGCCAAAGAGGAACATCTAATATCATTGGGCCTCATGCAAGAACCGTTCGTACGCACAGATTTGTTCTTAAACTGTGCGTACGAGTGATTTAGGAGCATTTGTGGCATTCAACAATGTTTTCGTATCCTAAGATTTTTTTCAGATACGAACAAAATTTACGAGTGGTCCAGACCTGTCGTATATTTTACGAGCAGTCAGTCTGCTGTTATCCAGACGGATTTTCTTCACTAATAACTTCATATTTCGTTATTCAGAAAATATTTTGAGTCCAAAGAAATCACGCACCATAATTATTTTTGACAATAGGTTATTCTGTTTGAATTAGAATTATAATTTTAAATGTAATAATGACTAACGGATTAAAATATTTAAATTAAAATCAATTTGTTATCAATGCCGTTTTCTAACACTACAATATTAATATGAAGATCTCAAACTAAAACCAACTTAAATTATGAATTAATTTAAGTTTAATTTGTCTCGGTAACGCAGACTTTACCTTGACCTCCTCCTGTTGCAGTCATAGAGCTCCGATAGCTCAGTGAGATGAGCGTTGGCTTGTCGTTCCGAACCTTATGGGTTCAATTCCCACATGGGACGTTTTTTTTCTTCTTTTAATTCATTCCAGATTTAAAAAACACAAGAAAACTATTTACAATACAACAAGAAATAAAGCATAAAGTTATTTTAATCTGGAATGAATAAATAATCTAAAGAAAGAAGGGAAAAAAAATAGTCGTACCTTGTGGGAATCGAACCCACGAGGTCTAGATAAGGTTAGGAGCAGCTAACGGTGCACTGCGTTACCCAGTGAGCCACCAGGACGTGTGTATATTTTAAGGTCCACATTTATTATAAACAAACATTCTTTGGCTTTAGCTGGTCCCTTATCCCATGAGTGACGCTGCTAAAAAGGACAGATTTTCTTTTCTCGATCTCGGAGAGCAGAACTTCAATCTCCGCACCAGTAAAGTTATCCTTTTTACTTTCCGCTGTAATTTGTATGAACAGACACTTCCTGCTCTCTGAGGCAGGAAACGTAGCCTTATATGGTGTTTTGAGGGGTGGGAATTATGTAAATAACCTCTCTGCGTGCACGCACAGGTGGATAGAACAAGTGGAATTCATCATACGTACGCAGCTCATTTACACACTTTTCCTGAGGATAGAAGAGTTTGTTGAATCTGACGTGGCATGTTCGTACGAACGCTTCGTACGAACAAAAGTAAGAGAAATTTAGGATAAAAATACGAACATGTTCATGCATGAGGCCCAATGCTTGTTCACTTTGACTCTACTGGTCTATATTAAAGCTTTAACATCGTCTACTACTTATCTATTATTAGTGTGAGAACTATGAAAGAATAATTAATCAAATTGTGTTAAGTATCAAGTGTATACGTGTTGTGATTTAACTTTATTTATGTTAATCAATGTGTGGGCCTTGTGACACACACCCACATGCTGAAAGGAGCCATGTGCTCTGCTCAGAGAACAAAGAAGCATTCTGTCCTCCTGAGCAGAAGCGAGAAAGTAGTCAGTGTCTTACCTGTCTTTTTGCTGCATCTAGAATGTTTGATTAGCTTGTAATTATACCAATTGTTAACTTGTAAGATTATCATTAGCAATAGGCTATATGCCACGGACTTCCGTTCTAGCACTTCCACATTTTTCAGTCGGGCGGCGCACTTCCGGTTTGCAGGCAACACAGGGTTAGTGATGACATTTTTCACTCGATCTCTGCAGGACTTGCCGACAATATCTGTTAATGATGTCTACAGAATTATTCAGACTTTCTCGAAAGCGCCCACATCGAAAAAGGACAAAGGATTCAAGCTTTATGTGTCCAACTACATAAATAACTATGAAGGTAAGTCGGTGTTTTTTTTTCAGTTCACCAAACTGCCTCATGTAGGCTACATATAACACAGCTAACATAGTTAACCTTGCAAAATTGTTGAGTAAAAGTGTTTTGTCTGTACAATGTTTCTGATTAACACAAATATTAGTTTCAAACAAGGAGGCAGGAGAAGATTTAGAGCATATTTAGCTGGATCTTTGCTACTTGTTAAAACTCATTAAAAAGAAATGAGTCCTGCAGAAAAATGCTCTGATGCCACATTCAGTAAGATCTAAAACCAGAAAGTTCTTCAGACTCAAGAGGGAAATGCACAAGTGGAACTTGAACAGTCAGTCTTGTTTCTGATCGTTATGCCAAAGAATATCACTTTTGAAAATCTACTTAGGAATGACTCAGTTTTGAAGCAAAAGTTATTTTATCTCAAGCTTGTGTACAAAACTTGAGCTGAAGTCAAACCTGTTAAATATCAGACAATAGAAACTTTATATTTAACATATGTCTGCTATATGAACCTCACTGTTTGTAGAAACCCTTAAGAGACGTTTTCGTCCACTGTACAGGACACGGTAGCAGGTGAGAATGATGAGGGAACCTCTGGTCCAGCCTTGATGTTTGTGAGAGCAGTGAGGAGAAGCTGAGATCCGAGCCAAACACCAAATACAAACAAGTTGTTCCACTGAGGCACCGAGGACAAAGGACAGGCGATCCATGTGGAAACCCTCTGATGAAGCAGATCTTCTGTTCAACACAGTTACCTTTCTCTGACTGATTACATGTTTTTAAATCTCCAAGAGCAGTCGAAGAAGCTGTGACTTAAAGTCAGAAGGTGGAATGTTATAATGTAAACAGTGTTTAAATCTTGTGCTTCATTTAGCTTGAATCTTATACGTTTTCTTATTAATGTAACATGGTCATCCAATTTGTTTTTACTAAAATGGTTAAAATAAAACTGGAATCTGAGCTTGTCTTAAATCGAAATACACATTTTTTTGGGTGATAATACATCAACAAGAAGACAAAGTCAGAATGTGTTGAACATTTTATTTTCTTACAAGCTTTGATTCACACAACCAGTTTACATTAGTGCTAGTGAAGTGATGATGACACTACAAAATGTAATGTTCTACAACTGAAAAAAAAAAAAAACAATTCTGTCCAACTATTATTTGTTTGTGAAGGATGACTGTAGTGTTAGGGTAGTCCTTGAAGTCTGCAGGTAGATTTTTACATATTTGCTCTTCAGGTATCAGATCCTAATTGAGCCGTGTACTGTCAATAAAAAGTTGCTGTGATGATCCGGCTGACCATGGACTGATGGACACATACCGGTCAGCAAGGTCCTGTTGCTTTGATCCAAGGTCATTTAAGACCAAGAAGAACTCATCAATGGGCTGCAAGGTATGGGTTGAGGGGGTGGAGTGGATAAATAATCGATAAATAACACTGAACAACTGGTAATAACTAATAATTCAATCTCAATGTCACTACTTGTGCAATAACCTGTCACACAACCTCCATCCATCCATCCATCCATCCATCCATTTTCGTCCGCTTATCTGGGGTCGGGTCGCAGGGGTAGCAGCCTAAGTAGGGAGGCCCAGATTTCCCTCTCCCCAGCCACGTGGAGCAGCTCCTCTGGGGGAATCCCAAGGCGTTCCCAGGCCAGCCGAGAAACATAGTCCCTCCAGCGTGTCCTGGGTCTTCCTCTGGGTCTCCTCCCGGTGGGACATGCCCGGAACACCTCACCAGGGAGGCGTCCAGGAGGCATCCTAACCAGATGCCCGAGCCACCTCAACTGGCTCCTCTCGATGTGGAGAAGCAGCGGCTCTACTCCGAGTCCCTCCCGGATGACTGAGCTTCTCACCCTATCTCTAAGGGAGAGTCCAGACACCCTGCGGAGAAAACTCATTTCAGCCGCTTGTATCCGAGATCTCGTTCTTTCGGTCACAACCCAAAGCTCATGACCATAGATGAGGGTGGGAACGTAGATCGATCGGTAAATTGAGAGCTTTGCCTTTCGACTCAGCTCTCTCTTCACCACGACAGACCGGTACAGCGCCCGCTTCACTGCGGACGCTGCACCTATCCGCCTATCGATCTCACGCTCCAGTTTTCCCTCATTCGTGAACAAGACCCCGAGATACTTAAACTCCTCCACTTGGGGCAGGACCTCCTCCCCGACCCGGAGAGGGCATGCTACCCTTTTCCGGCTCAAGACCATGGCCTCGGATTTGGAGGAACTGATCCTCATCCCGGCCGCATCACACTCGGCTGCAAACCGCTCCAGCGAAAGCTGTAGATCACGATCTGATGAAGCCAATAGGACCACATCATCTGCAAAAAACAGAGAAGCGATTCTAAGGCCACCAAAACGGATCCTCTCAACACCTTGGCTGCGCCTAGAAATTCTGTCCATAAAAGTTATGAACAGAATCGGTGACAAAGGGCAACCTTGGCGGAGTCCAACTCTCACTGGAAACGAGCCTGACTTACTGCCGGCAATGCGGACCAAGCTCTGACACCGGTCGTACAGGGACCTAACAGCCCATATCAATGGGCCTGGTACCCCATACTCCCGGAGTACCCCCCACAGAACCCCCCGAGGGACGCGGTCGAATGCCTTTTCCAAGTCCACAAAGCACATGTAAACTGGTTGGGCAAACTCCCACGCGCCCTCCAGGACCCTGTTGAGGGTGTAGAGCTGGTCCAGTGTTCCACGACCAGCACAAAAACCACATTGCTCCTCCTGAATCCGAGGTTCGACTATCCGACGGACCCTCCTCTCCAGAACCCCTGAATAGACCTTACCAGGGAGGCTTAAGGTCACACAACCTGTTTCATGTTAATTATGTATATATAATATATATATATATGTATATATATATATATGTATATATATATATATATATATATATATGTATATATATATATATATATATATATATATATATATATATATATATATATATATATATATATATATATATGTATATATATATGTATATATATATATATACAAGCCCAAAACCAGAAAAGTTGGCACGTTGTGCAAATCGCAAATAAAAACAGAATACAATGACTTGCAAATCTTTTTCAACCCATATTCAACTGAATAGAATGCAAAGACAATATATTTAATGTTCGAACGGAGAAACTTTATTTTGTTTTGCAAATAACCATTAACTTAGAATTCAATGGCAGCAACACATTGCAAAAAAGTTGGCACAGGGACATATTTACCACTGTGTTACATCGCCTTTCCTTTTAACAACACTCAGTAAACGTTTGGGAACTGAGGAGACCAATTTTTGAAGCTTTTCAGGTGGAATTCTTCCCCATTCTTGCTTGATGTACAGCTTAAGTTGTTCAACAGTCCGGGGTCTCCGTTGTCGTATTTTACGTTTCATAATGCGCCACACATTTTCAATGGGGGACAGGTCTGGACTGCAGGCAGGCCAGGGGAGGACCCGCACTCTTTTGCTACGAAGCCACGCTGTTGTAACACGTGCAGAATGTGGCTTGGCATTGTCTTGCTGAAATAAGCTGGGGCGTCCATGAAAAAGACGTCGCTTGGATGGCAGCATATGTTGCTCCAAAACCTGTATGTACCTTTCAGCATTAATGGTGCCTTCACAGATGTGTAAGTTACCCATGCCTTGGGCACTAATGCACCCCCATACCATCACAGATGCTGGCTTTTGAACTTTGCGCCTATAACAGTCCTGATGGTTCTTTTCCTCTTTGGTCCGTAAGACACGACGTCCACAGTTTCCAAAGACAATTTGAAATGTGGACTCATCAGACCACAGAACACTTTTCCACTTTGCATCAGTCCATCTCAGATGAGCTCGGGCCCAGCAAAGCCGGCGGCGTTTCTGGATCTTGTTGATGAATGGCTTTTGCTTTGCATAGTAGAGCTTTAACTTGCACTTACAGATGTAGCGACGAACTGTAGTTACTGACAGTGGTTTTCTGAAGTATTCCTGAGCCCATGTGGTGATATCTTTTACACACTGATGTCGGTTTTTGATGCAGTACCGCCTGAGGGATCGAAGGTCACGGGCATTCAATGTTGGTTTTCGGCCTTGCCCCTTACGTGTAGTGATTTCTCCAGATTCTCTGAACCTTTTGATGATATTACGGACCGTAGATGGTGAAATTCCTAAATTCCTTGCAATAGCTCGTTGAGAAAAGTTGTTCTTGAACTGTTCGACAATTTGCCCACGCATTTGTTCACAGAGTGGTGACCCTCGCCCCATCCTTCTATGTGGATGACTGAGCATGTCAAGGAAGCTGCTTTTATACCCAATCATGGCACCCACCTGTTCCCAATTTGCATGTTCACCTGTGGGATATTCCAAATAAGTGTTTGATGAGCATTCCTCAAATTTCTCTGTCTTCTTTGTCACTTGTGCCAGCTTTTTTGAAACATGTTGCAGGCATCAAATTCCAAATGAGCTAATAATTGCAAAAAATAACAAAGTTTACCAGTTCGAACGTTAAGTATGTGGTCTTTGCAGTGTGTTCAATTGAATATAGGTTGAAAAAGATTTGCAAGTCATTGTATTCTGTTTTTATTTGCGATTTCCACAACGTGCCAACTTTTCTGGTTTTGGGCTTGTATATATATATATATATATATATATGTATATATATATATGAATATATATATATATTACGTTGTATGTGCATGTTAGCTTATATTACTAGCTTGAAATATTTAGTTCATTCAAATTGATCTACAACTGAAAAAAAAAAAAATATTCTGTCCAACTATTATTTGTTTGTGAAGGATGACTGTAGTGTTAGGGTAGTCCTTGAAGTCTGCAGGTAGATTTTTACATATTTGCTCTTCAGGTATCAGATCCTAATTGAGCCGTGTACTGTCAATAAAAAGTTGCTGTGATGATCCGGCTGACCATGGACTGATGGACACATACCGGTCAGCAAGGTCCTGTTGCTTTGATCCAAGGTCATTTAAGACCAAGAAGAACTCATCAATGGGCTGCAAGGTATGGGTTGAGGGGGTGGAGTGGATAAATAATAGATAAATAACACTGAACAACTGGTAATAACTAATAATTCAATCTCAATGTCACTATCACTCTAAAAAGAAAACAGTTGATCCAACTTAAATGAATCGCTTCAATTGGTAACAAGTAATTCATTTAAGTTTTTCCAACTTAATTTTTTAAGTTTATTTGATTTGATTAATTAAGTCATACTAACTCAAAACACATAGTTTCTTCTAAATTATAAATTCACGTCATTCTGACTTAATTTTTTAAGTTTATTTTATTTGATGAATTAAGTCATACTAACTCAAAACACATAGTTTCTTCTAAATTATAAATTCACGTCATTCTGACTTAATTTTATGTAAAGTAAACTCAAATGTTTTAAGTCATTCCAAACCAAACCAATTGCTTCAATTGGTAACAAGTAATTTATTTAAGTTTTTTCAACTTAATTTTATAAGTTTATTTAATTTGATGAATCAAGTCATACTTACTCAAAACACAGTTTCTTCTAAATTATAAATTCACGTCATTCTGACTTAAGTAAACTTAAATGTTTTAAGTTTTTCCAAACCAAAAATGTGAACTACGTATTCCAAACTACATTGTCCCTTTCTTTAAACTTAAAAGTCTAGCTTGAACATAAATCAATTTAAATGTGTTTTGCCATGATTTTTAGCTTTCAAATACAAGTAAAATACTTTCATTGTAATGAGAAATTAAGTTGGCTAAATAAATCTCCATTGCACAAATGAAATCTTTCAAGTTTTATTAACAAATTTCCACAATTCTTAAATCAAATCCAACAAAAGAAGCTGAATAATAAATTTGTGACCCATCACATCAAATAGGTTTATATTTCAAAGTGGTATGCGTAAATTTAGATAGTAAATGGTTAAAATGTTGGCCAACAATTCCAATTTTTTTAAACAAGATGAATGAATAACTTATCAAATGGTTTAAATTAAATATCTGAAATAAAATCTTCACACCAAATATCAAACCATTTTCCTGATTATTAAGACAATACAATGCATTTGGCAGGATGATCGAAGTATGAAAATGTATTTCTAAAAGTCAGTAATATATATGTTTGCTTGTAGGTCATTTTGACCAAATTTTACTTTAACTCCTGTTTGATGATGTGATAGGTCACATATTCAGTATGAAGTTCTAGTAAAACTAACCCGCTTTCAAAAACAAGGAGCAAGTAATCTGGTGATCTGATATAAATACATTCAGATAATCCTCCTTTTAAAACATGGAGCGAGAAATCTGGTGATCTAACAAAATACTTTCAGCTAATCCTCCTTTTAAAACATGGAGCGAGAAATCTGGTGATCCAACATGTGTTCACATATAGACAACTTCAGTGTTGTTTCAGAAACAGTTCTAAACCATCATTAGCAAAGCACATCCATCATAAACATTTATCAACCATCAGGAGCAATTGACATCCATCATAAACAGTTTTCAACTATCATTATCAAATCACATCATCAGGAGCAATTTGTGACCCATCACATCAAATAGGTTTATATTTCAAAGTGGTATGCGTAAATTTAGATAGTAAATGGTTAAAATGTTGGCCAACAATTCCAATTTTTTTAAACAAGATGAATGAATAACTTATCAAATGGTTTAAATTAAATATCTGAAATAAAATCTTCACACCAAATATCAAACCATTTCCCTGATTATTAAGACAATACAATGCATTTGGCAGGATGATCGAAGTATGAAAATGTATTTCTAAAAGTCAGTAATATATATATATATATATATATAGTCAGTAATATATATATATATATATAGTAACATGTTGCAACCATCATGTATGAAAAACCAGTGCCTTAGTGTACAGTCCAGGAACTTTAAAAAGCTAGAAGCAGCAAAAAAACAGCATAGAAAAGAAAATTCCCTTACTTTGATTGAAGTGGAGGTAGACAGGCTTATTAGGTGGTTCTCATGTTCAAACATGGATCAGATGGAACTGCTTAGCCATTGAGCAATGATTCAACCATGGATGATGGGTACATGGGAGTCCAGATGTGAGTTCAGGTCAGGTGTGTGGTCCTGATGAGAGCAGGTCTGTCCATCAGGACAGGTGTGTTTTCCTGTTTTATCAGCAGTCATTGATGTGGATACATGTCAGGGTTAGGCATAAGGTGTTGATGTACAGGTAATGAATGGAGAGGAGTTGCAGGAGGTAGTAGGATGGTGAGGAGAGAGCAGAGGACACAGGTCTGTCCATGAGGTCAGGCGCAGCAGGTGTTGTCTGTTGAAAGAAACCCAAACAATTAACATGTGAAGTTAAAGCACGGTCATGACCTGCAATAAAAACATAAAACACAGACAGAAAACAAGTTCAACTCACTGTTAGGCACAAGGTGTTGATGCACAGGTGATTGATGGAGAGGAGCTGCAGGAGGATGGTGAGGAGAGAGCAGAGGACACAGGTCTGTCCATGAGATCAGGTGTAGCAGGTGTTGTCTGTTGAAAGAGACACAAACATGAACATGTGAAGTTAAAGCAGGGTCATGACCTACAATAAAAACATAAAACACAGAGAGAAAACAAGTTCAACTCACTGTTAGGCACAAGGTGTTGATGCACAGGTGATTGATGGAGAGGAGCTGCAGGAGGATGGTGAGGAGAGAGCAGAAGACACAGGTCTGTCCATGAGATCAGGCGCAGCAGGTGTTGTCTGTTGAAAGAAACCCAAACAATTAACATGTGAAGTTAAAGCACGGTCATGACCTGCAATAAAAACATAAAACACAGACAGAAAACAAGTTCAACTCACTGTTAGGCACAAGGTGTTGACGCACAGGTGATAGAAGGAGAGGAGCTGCAAGAGGTAGGAGGAGAGGACACATGTCTGTCCATGAGGTCAGGTGTAGCAGGTGTTGTCTGTTGAAAGAGACATGAACATGTGAAGTTAAAGCAAGGTCATGACCTACAATAAAAACATAAAACACAGACAGAAAACAAGTTCAACTCACTGTTAGGCACAAGGTGTTGATACACAGGTGATTGATGGAGAGGAGCTGCAGGAGGATGGTGAGGAGAGAGCAAAGGACACAGGTCTGTCCATGAGATCAGGTGTAGCAGGTGTTGTCTGTTGAAAGAGACACAAACATGAACATGTGAAGTTAAAGCAGGGTCATGACCTGCAATAAAAACATAAAACACAGACAGAAAACAAGTTCAACTCACTGTTAGGCACAAAGTGTTGACGCACAGGTGATAGAAGGAGAGGAGCTGCAAAAGGCAGGAGGAGAGGACACAGGTCTGTCCATGAGGTCAGGTGCAACAGGTGTTGTCTGTTGAAAGAGACACAAACATGAACAGGTGAAGTTAAAACAGGGTCATGACCTGCAATAAAAACATAAAACACAGACAGAAAACAAGTTCAACTCACTGTAAGGCACAAAGTGTTGACGCACAGGTGATAGAAGGAGAGGAGCTGCAAAAGGCAGGAGGAGAGGACACAGGTCTGTCCATGAGGTCAGGTGCAACAGGTGTTGTCTGTTGAAAGAGACACAAACATGAACATGTGAAGTTAAAGCAAGGTCATGACCTACAATAAAAACATAAAACACAGACAGAAAACAAGTTCAACTCACTGTTAGGCACAAGGTGTTGATGCACAGGTGATTGATGGAGAGAAGCTGCAGGAGGATGGTGAGGAGAGAGCAGAGGACACAGGTCTGTCCATGAGATCAGGTGTAGCAGGTGTTGTCTGTTGAAAGAGACACAAACATGAACATGTGAAGTTAAAGCAGGGTCATGACCTACAATAAAAACATAAAACACAGAGAGAAAACAAGTTCAACTCACTGTTAGGCACAAGGTGTTGATGCACAGGTGATTGATGGAGAGGAGCTGCAGGAGGATGGTGAGGAGAGAGCAGAAGACACAGGTCTGTCCATGAGATCAGGCGCAGCAGGTGTTGTCTGTTGAAAGAAACCCAAACATAATTTAACATGTGAAGTTAAAGCACGGTCATGACCTGCAATAAAAACATAAAACACAGACAGAAAACAAGTTCAACTCACTGTTAGACACAAGGTGTTGACGCACAGGTGATGATGGAGAGGAGCTACAGGAGGATGGTGAGGAGAGAGCAGAAGACACAGGTCTGTCCATGAGATCAGGCGCAGCAGGTGTTGTCTGTTGAAAGAAACCCAAACAATTAACATGTGAAGTTAAAGCAGGGTCATGACCTGCAATAAAAACATAAAACACAGACAGAAAACAAGTTCAACTCACTGTTAGGCACAAGGTGTTGACGCACAGGTGATAGAAGGAGAGGAGCTGCAAGAGGCAGGAGGAGAGGACACAGGTCTGTCCATGAGGTCAGGTGCAACAGGTGTTGTCTGTTGAAAGAGACACAAACATGAACATGTGAAGTTAAAGCAGGGTCATGACCTGCAATAAAAACATAAAACACAGACAGAAAACAAGTTCAACTCACTGTTAGGCACAAGGTGTTGACGCACAGGTGATAGAAGGAGAGGAGCTGCAAGAGGCAGGAGTAGAGGACACAGGTCTGTCCATGAGGTCAGGTGTAGCAGGTGTTGTCTGTTGAAAGAGACACAAACAATTAACATGTGAAGTTAAAGGTTCACTGTGTAATTTCTGCAGGACGCTGGGACTTAGAAAAATTTTCATCATGTAAAAGCATTCTGCTCCCTCCCCCTCAGAGCCATATATGACTCTGAGGAGGAGCCACAGTCCGTTCTCTGTTGAACTTGAGTTCTGCAGCCCCGCCGCCTGCTGTGTGTCCGCTCGGAGCACTTCAATATTCTGTGATTATATGTTAATAAAACGTTTTAAAAATATAATAAAACCATGGAGCACTTGTCCAACAACACAAAAACCAGCAGAAATCAGCAGAGGTTCACGAAGCAACGTTGGACATGATTTAATTCGCTCGTGACTTCCTCATGTCTGTCAGTCGATGTCTGGTATGTCTGGAATGTTCCGCCCCCACTACATGTCCTGTGGCAGACGCTGCGAAGTTCTGTGATTATATGTTAATACAACGTTCTAAAATATATAATAAAACCATGAATCACTCGTCCAACAACACAAAAACACCCTGAAATCAGCAGAGCTTCACCAGCCACTTTGGACATGATTTAATTCGCTCGTGAGTCGTGACAAATCAATTTCCTCATTCCTGTGAGTGAAGGATGAAGCAATCACTTGACTTTTGGCAAAAAAACAAAATAAAAGTCCAGCTCTGGGACGAAGAAGGGATATTTAATACATTTGTGTCACATACAAATCAGTCCTGCATCGCTTTGCAATCCTTTGAATGAGAATGTGCGCGGCGCTGAGGCTGGGACAGGCGGGGGCGTGACAAACAACTCTGTTTTTGTTGGCTGGTCATTGTCCGGGTCACTCTGTGTTTTTAGTGTGGCCGTGGC
>JBBPBX010036436.1:12959-31484 GCA_038048925.1 Garcialebias charrua | reverse complement strand
AGTGATGTGTTCATATTTTCGTGTGTTGGTCAAAAAGCGCGCGGCAGAGTTCTGTACAAGCTGTAAACGGGAGATGGAGGATTGATTAATACCAACATACAAAGCATTACAATAATCAAGTCTGGAGGTCACAAAGGCATGGATGGCCTTCTCCAGATCACCACGGCTGAGAAATGACTTGACTTTGGAGAGCAGACGGAGCTGGAAAAAGCTGGTCTTGACAACAGAACTGATCTGTTTATCAAACTTTAAGTTGGAGTCAAGCTGCACTCCAAGATTTCTGACCACCGGGTTGAAGTGGGGGAGGGGAAAACCAACACTGGGACTGGGAAGGATGTTGCTGGTGTCATCAGGTGCACCAAATAAAATGCATTCAGTTTTATCTGTGTTTAGGTGGAGGAAGTTTTGAGAGAGCCAGTGCTTAATGTCATTTAAGCAGTTGACAAGAGTGTTTGAACTGGGTGAGGGGTTGGGAGTGACTGGCAGATAGATTTGTAAATCGTCTGCATACATGTGAAAAGACAGGTTATGACGTGCAATGATTGATCCTAATGGCAGCATGTAAAGAGAGAAGAGGACTGGCCCTAGAATAGATCCCTGTGGTACGCCAGAGGTCAGAGGGGTTGATGAAGAGGAGGACAGATCGCCTATCATGACAGAAAAAGTTCTCCCAGACAGGTAAGATTTGAACCACTCAAGCACAGCTCCCTGGAGGCCAACCTGCTGAGACAAACGGTTGATTAGTACCTGATGGTCGACGGTGTCAAAAGCTGCTGAGAGGTCTAACATCACCAGCAGAGCAGGGTTTTTTGCATCCAGAGACAGAAGAATGTCATTCTGCACTTTGAGCAGTGCAGATTCAGTGCTGTGACGAGCTCGAAAACCTGACTGAAATTTTTCAAACAGGTTGTTGAGTTCTAGAAAAGATTGAAGTTGAATAAAAACAATCTTTTCTAGGACCTTTGATAGAAATGACAGATGGGAAACTGGTCTGAAATTAGAGAGAGCTGTAGGATCTAGGCCTGGTTTTTTGAGAAGAGGCCTGACCACAGCATGTTTGAAAGCAGATGGCACAAAACCTGAAGATAGACAGCTGTTAATAAATGACAAAACACAAGGACCAATTACATCAAAGGATTGTTTGAACATTTTAGAGGGAATGATGTCCAGAGAACAGTTAGTTGGTTTCATCTGCTGAACCACCTTGATGAGGTGAGGCAGTGAAACCAGGTCGAACTGGTCAAAAACAGCAGTGGTTATTGCAGATGCACATGATTGGACAGTGTTGGATGGACTGACAATGTTCTGCCTGATAGAGTCTATTTTGTTGACAAAATAGCTCTGAAAGTCGTCACAGGTAGACTGTGTGGCAGTTTTCAGAACATTGACAGATGGATTGATAACAGACTGGAGTGTGTTGAATAGCGTCTTCGGCCGGTTGGAGCTGGTGGTGATTAAATTGGAGAGGTACTGTGACTTGGCCTGCTTCACAGCATTTTGATAATCACAGAGACAGTCTCTCAGTATTCCCTGAGATACATGAAGCCGGTCGCGCCTCCATTTTCGCTCTGCTTTTCTGCAACGTTGTCGAAGAGCTCGCGTCGTTTCGTTGAGCCATGGTGATGGTCTGTTTTTTGAAGATGCCTGTTTGAGAGGAGCGATGGAGTCCAAGATCGTTGTGCAGGTGTGATGGAAGGAGGTGATGAAGTCCTCAGGATGTAGAGATGGGTCCAGGCTGACAGCAGAGCAAAAGTCAGTGCTCTTAAAGGCATCAGTGAACTGACTTGGGGTGGATGGGGTGATGGAGCGGCAGAGACGTGCTGGGAGAATAGCCTTCGGTGCAGGAGAGGTGAAAAATTCAAATAATATGGGAAAATGGTCTGAAATACAGGTGTCCAGGATCTCCACAGCAGGTATTTGAAGGCCGTGGGAGATAATTAAATCCAGTGTATGACCCTGACTGTGCGTGGCCCCCGAGACCGACTGCGACAGGTTAAAAGAGTCCAGAAGGTCCTGAAACTCACATCCAAGCTGATTACTTGGGCAGCAGATGTGTGCGTTGAAGTCTCCACAGAAAAGCCAAGAGTCAAACTTTGGCAGCAGGTCAGCCAGTAGTTCTGAAAACTCACTGAGAAAGTTTTTATTGTATTGTGGAGACCGATAAAAGAGGCCACACAGCAGAGGTTTAGCAGATTCCAGCACAAAAAACATGCTTTCAAAACTGTTGTAGTTTTTCTGAGGCAACATGCGGCATTTGAACGCCTCCTCATTGAACACAGCAGCGAGCCCTCCCCCTCTTCCAGCCCCACGCGGAGCGCTCAGATAAGAAAAACCAGGTGGGAGGAGTTCTGAGAAGCAGCTGTTGTCTCCTGTTTTCTGCCAGGTTTCAGTGATCAGAAACAGATCCAGACGATGAGTTGAGATCAAATCACTTAATATAAAAGTTTTATTTGTGATCGATCTGGCGTTAAACAGTGCTGCACGGGTTGGAACGCAGCCAGTTACGTCACTCTCAGCTCGAGCGAGCGGGCGGAGGTTCTGTTTAACGCAGCCTCGCTTCACAGTCCTCACCGGGGGACAAGATGGATACTGATCGCTGGCGTCATGATTGATAGCAACAAGGCATCTGTGGCGACGAGCGAAGGAACGACGGACATCAAAGACGCTGAATTCAGGAGGTAAGTCAGCCGTCGGCGTGTTGTGAGACGAGAGATACTTTTTAAACCTCACCAGCACGCCTGCCCTCGTTCCGCGTCTTCTGCGTCGCTTGTTGCGTGGCAACGTGGTCGCGTTGCGTTGTAAGTACGCTGGAATGGACGCCAGGAACGGTGGAGGTGGAGGAGGCTTAAAATGTCCATATTTGCCAGTAGCCGGTGTGTTGATCAGCGAGTCTTGGAGACTTAGAAGACTTATAAGTCTTCATGAAGCTTCACTGTCTGACTCATGGTTACAACCATTCAACCTATAGATGAACACAATAACTATCTAAGCATAATCACTGGACAGAACAGTGCCAAACATTTAAATATTTATTGGACCTTTTGAAGCCTCTTTGTCCATCTAGAACTCGGAGGTCTTCCAATAAGCTACTGCTGACAGTTCCGAGAACTCATTTTAGAACTCGTGGCGATAGAGCATTTGAAGTGGTGGCTCCGAGGCTCTGGAACGCTCTCCCTATAACAATACGCTGCTCCGAGTCAACAGCTGCATTTAAAAACAGTCTTAAGACTCATCTCTTCAGACAGGCGTTTGGTTAACTTTGTACATTGTTTTTAGAGCTAGTTATGTTTTACCTTTTTGTATAGTATCTCTGTGATTTTTGTATAGTATCTCTATGATTTTATGATTTTATTTCTGTGATTTTATAATTTTATGATTTTATTTTTCCTCCTGTGAAGCACTTTGTGACTCTCATGTCTGGGAAATGTGCTATATAAATAAAAATCACTTACTTACTTACTTACTTAAACACCTACATAAACAAAATTATCAGAAAATTATATACCAGTTCATTTTACCCACAATTATTATCAAGGTCATGTGACCAGAAGTTAAATAGTACCAATAAAATACAGTAAATATTAATTAAATCAGTACCATAGATTGTTATTGTTAAACGTTTTTGGTAAAAGCTGCTGTTTTTAAATGTACTTTCTAAATAAATTTAGTGTGATTTCTGCTCAGCAGAGCTCATATGAGGAGGAGGGAGGAAGGGGGAAGAGCCCCTCCCTCCCATTGTTTCCTCCGCTCTGTGCAGTAGAGCTGTCATTTCTAACCTGAGCCCGGAGCCCAGCCCCACCTGACTCGGCTTAGGGCCGGGCTTTTCCATAATCATGTGCTTAATATGCGGGCCGGGTCAGCGTCGGGCTTTTGATTACATCAGTGGACGCGCGCGGCTGACGATCCAATTATATGGCAGCATGGCTTGCCATACATTCACCAGCCACGCGCGGCCATATGACCGTGCACTGACTGGCTTTGAAAGAGGTAAAAAGTTCAGTTAAGCTTCAGATGGACAATGCCAGCGATCCATCGACCAAATGGATCTTCATTCAGCCGCTGCACTCAGCGGACGCATGCGGCCGATGACCAAACCAGGTGAGATCACAAAATATCTGACATGTCAGAGCAGGGTCCAATGCAGGCAGAAGCAGGGGAAGCATTTAATACAAATTGATGGCCATGAAAGGACAAATACCCCCTCAGCTCCGATCTTCTGCCCTTTACCCAGCCGCGCAAATCCGCCGATCATTAATAATAGTTGGTGGTATAAGTAGTCAAAGCTTAATTAAAAATGGAGTTTATTTGGGGGGTTCAGACCTGTAATTACTGTTAATTTGTTTGATCGAGTGTGATTCGGAAATTATGGCTACAGGCTGGGGCTAGGTCGGAACAGATTTTTTGGACCCAAAGGCAACTCTACCATGCAGAGCTTAAATGAGATACTGGTATTTAAACACATATTTACCATACACAGAAATATATATTTTTACTTTTATTTAAATACGTATCAGTCTTGACAGATGGACTGCTTTAAAAATAAATCTGACGACTTCTCCACTGAGCTCTCATGACAGAAGGGAAGGGGGAAGAACCCCTCCTGTTGTCTCCACTCCGTGGTCGGATGCGAGCTTAAAATGAGATACTGGTATTTAAATGTGTATATATTGTACAAAGATATCACACAAAAAGAAGGTTAAAACTTTTATTAAAACATGTACCAGACTTTGCTTTGCATTTCCAATGCCTGACCATCAACTCGTTGATGCAAATCTTACGGGCAGCAGCTCTGTTTCCATCCATCCATCCATCCATCTTCTTCCGCTTATCCGGGGTCGGGTCGCGGGGGTAGCAGCCTAAGTAGGGAGGCCCAGACTTCCCTCTCCCCAGCCACTTGGAGCAGCTCCTCCGGGGGAATCCCAAGGCGTTCCCAGGCCAGCCGAGAAACATAGTCCCTCCAGCGCGTCCTGGGTCTTCCTCTGGGTCTCCTCCCGGTGGGACATGCCCGGAACACCTCACCAGGGAGGCGTCCAGGAGGCATCCTAACCAGATGCCCGAGCCACCTCAACTGGCTCCTCTCGATGTGGAGAAGCAGCGGCTCTACTCCGAGTCCCTCCCGGATGACTGAGCTTCTCACCCTATCTCTAAGGGAGAGTCCAGCCACCCTGCGGAGAAAACTCATTTCAGCCGCTTGTATCCGAGATCTTGTTCTTTCGGTCATAACCCAAAGCTCATGACCATAGATGAGGGTGGGAACGTAGATCGATCGGTAAATTGAGAGTTGTCCTACTGGCTTCATCAGTTCGTGATTTACAACTTTCACTGGAGCGGTTTGCAGCCGAGTGTGATGCGGCCGGGATGAGGATCAGTTCCTCCAAATCCGAGGCCATGGTCTTGAGCCGGAAAAGGGTAGCATGCCCTCTCCGGGTCGGGGAGGAGGTCCTGCCCCAAGTGGAGGAGTTTAAGTATCTCGGGATCTTGTTCACGAATGAGGGAAAACTGGAGCAGCTCTGTTTCCTTCTTCGACAAATCCAGATTTGCCAGATCATTCACTTTTAACTTGAAATCTGCAATATAAGAAATCATCCATGCATTTTCCATTATCGCTGAACTAGGGGTTGAACGAGTACATCATTTTAAATCTCGACATTAACATAAAAAACTCGAGTGGCACTCGATTAGTCAATGACTTCACAGTCTCTTATGATGCAAAATAAATTAATAAATATAAATGCATAAAAACGTCTTTACAAAAAGAACAAAAAGACCAACAAAACATTGGGAGCATTTATTATGCTCCTATAATTTATCATACTGCAGATAAGTCACAGGAAAAACAAAATTATGAGTTATTATTATTACTGTCATAGTGAAAGGAACGTGTCAAAAATGAAACTTATTTAAAACAGTGGGGTGTTGACTCCGTGCGGCCTCTCTCAGCCTCTGGTGCTGCAATTAGGTGTACTTTTTAGAGATTATTGTGTTCATAGGTTTTTAATCAGAGTCAGAGTCAGAGTCAGAGAGAATTTATTGTCATTTGCACCGCATGTAGTACATGTGTTGAAAACGAGATTATGTACACAGGGTCCCAGTTACATCCAACAACAAATGCAAGAGAAAAACAATAATAACATCTAGGATTAACTAAGAGAGACATCAGCTAGTAATACACTAAGCCCTAATGTAGTAGAAAAACATCATTATAAACAGCAGCACGAACATGAGTCATTATGAGCAGATGGTCACAGATGAACGCAGCAACAAGAAACAGATCAGTATCAACATGATGTGACATTTTGCAGTGTTTATTCTTATTATTTATTTATTCATGAGTCTGACAGCCTCAGGGTAGAAGCTGTTCCTCAGTCTAGTGGTTCTACATTTGATGCTCCTCAACCTCCGTCCCGAGGGGAGTGGTGCAAAGAGTGAGTGTGCTGGGTGATAGGTTTAGAGATTAATATTTGTTGCTTTTTGTTTGTGAAACGAGAGAGAGGAAGCCGTTTCGGCCGTGTTATATATGTAACCTGCAATGCAACACTGCCCCCTGCTGTCACAATCTACTATGGTGGTCAGAGAAAAGAAAATCAACAGGAAGATTCAATGAGTAGCGCAATTTACAAAATTATAAACTGTTTTACCTTTTTGACAAGACTGGGCCTGCTCCATTAACATCCGTGCGCACAAAGGAATCAATTTTGTAGCGTCTACTAAAAGCTAAAAGCTACCCCGCGCTTGTTTCAGATCATGTGAAATGTGACGTAATCACGTCAGTGCGACGTGATGACGTCACTATGGGTACTCGAGGTGGACAAAAAAGCCTCGATAGAAGTCAAAGCACTCGATCTGTCGATAACTCGGGTACTCTGTTAATGCACTGCGCTGAACAAATTAACAGGTCTGTGCATGAAGCGCAAAATACGGGAACGATGCAGGAGCGATCTGAAGAAATTAATCCACATCTCTCTTGGGGGTGGTTCCTTGAAGTACCTCATTGGTCATTCAAGTTAGACTTTTGGTCACATGATGACAGAGTGGGTGGAGTTATGGTAGGGAATTTAAAACCCTGAGCAAGAGTATTTGTATATGTGGTTACTTGAGGGCATTCATTCTGTGTCAGATAAGCCCGGCCGCAAGAGGGGTGGGTGCTGGGCCGCCATTAGCACCCAGTTCTGTCAAAGGAAAATGTTAGTCATAGGCATGAAGTTACCAAGAGATGGCAGTAAGTCTGTCAAAATAAAACATAAAAATATAACTTGTAAAAATTATGAAAAAACAAAACAAATTAGGTGCTCCTGCATATTAACCGCTGTGTGCAAAGTGTGAGAAATAGGTAGTGGTTTATACACTAGCAATTATGGTATGTGCTTTAACACATTTGCAGGAGATCAAAATTTAAAATTAGTTTGTTCATTACATAATGTTTAAGGTTTTACCAAAACAGCTGGGACTATGTCCCTTCCCAGCATGAAAACATTTAAAAATCTGTGGAATTATAGGCAGCCGGTGATATGTATTCCTTCAAGGAATAGTTGGAATGTAGTAAATCTGTTTTATCTACAGTGCCAGTGACAGTAAGCACAAAACTTACTTTACACTGGATTATGATATCTACTGCCACTCCTCTATGACTTACAGAAACTATTAGAACACTTGACTGTTAGGTTCCACCCCTTAGGGTGGGAGGCCAGGGCTCCTCTTGTCACTGAGGAATAAAAAAAAATGTTTGACATGAGTCAGGACTGAGGGTGAAACGTTTCGACTAAAAGAAACTGTCCAGATGACCAGGTTGAGACTTATCAGATTTGACATGAGTGTTTTTCTGGACAGGAGTTGAACAGGAAATACAAGTAAATCTTAATGTTTTTTTTTGTGCAAGATATTCAAGTGAGGAGGAGTTAAACTGTGGAGAAGATCAGAGATAGGTATTTAACTTTTTTTCTTTTCTGAGGTGTGCACTTGACACCAGGAGGCCCTAGGTCGTAGATTGATGTAGTCATGTAGAAACAAACATGTAATCATGTCATCTGATTTGCAGCCATTTGTTTTGGACACTCCGGTAAAGAGAGGAGCTGAGCTGTCAACTGTTTACCACTTGATAGTGAGGTGGATCAGATGACAGGGGAAGATGCCGTACAAACCCAGTAGACCCAAAAGTGTAGTGTAGGTTTGCTGGGAATGCCTGGCAGAAGAATCCATCAGAAAGATCAGTGATTCAACTTATATTCTCAGGAGAACTTTAACTGCATCCCAGCTTAGGCGGGGGACATTAAGACATAACGTTTTTTTCTATGTATATTTTTTTACTTGTTTAAAATAAACATCTGTATGCCTCTCTTAGGATTGTCTATTGTTGTTGCTGTTGTCTTCATTCTCTGTTGAAAACAGCTCTCTTGTAAATGAGTCCTCGAGGCTCAATGGGATTAACCTGCCTAAATAAAGGTTGAATGAAAGTCAGAGTGGGCCATGTTCTGTGACTCAGTTGTTGAAGTGGCTGCAAGGTTGTCGGTGCTTCTTGCGGTGGCCATCCTCGACCTCAGTGGTGGACACCCCAGGTTAGGGAGGCTGTCAAGCTAAAGAAGGAGTACTATCAGGCCTTGTTGGCTGGTGGGACTCTGGAGGCAGCTGAGGAGTACCGGAGGATCAATGGGTCTGCAGCCTTGGCTGTTGCTGAGGCAAAAGCTTGGATGTGGGAGGAGTTTGGTGAGGCCTTGGATGGAGGCTCAGTAGGCTCTGAGGAGATTCTAGCAAACCATCAGACGCTTGAGGAGGGTAAAGCAGCACTTTATGAACACTGTGTTCTGTGAAGGTGTAGTACTGTTGACCTCAACCAGTGATGTCCTCGGGAGGTGGAAGGACTACTTCTCGGACCTTCTCAATCCCACAGCACATCTTCCATGGAGTAAGCTGAGTGGAGGGACTTTGGGATTGCTCTGTCCATAACCATGGCTGAGGTTGTAGTTAAAAAGCTCTGCGACAGCAGGGTTCCAGGGGGCAGATGAGATTTGCCTTGATAAGGCTCTGGATATTGTAGAGTTGTCTTGTTTGACATGCCTTTGCAACATTGCATTGATATTGGGGCAGTGTCACTGGATTGGCAGACTGGGGTGGTGGTTCCTCTCTTCAACAAGGGGGACCAGAGGATGTCCTCCAATTATAGGATTATAACTCTCCTTAGCCTCTCTGGTGAGATCTATTCAGGGGTACTGGAGACGTGAGTCTGATCAATGGTCGGACCTCAAATCTAGGAGGAACAATGCGGGTACCGTCCAGGCCGTAGAACATTGGGCCAGCTCTTTACCCTAACTAGGGTCCTTGAGGGGTCATGTGAGTTTTCCTATCCAGTCTACGTGTGTTTTGTAGAGTTGGAGAAGGTGTTCCACTACGTTATTTTGGGGTACGCTGTGGGGGGTGCTCCGCAAGTATGGGATTGGGGGCCCATTGCTACAGGCTGTTTGGTCCCTATACAAGTGGTGTGAGAGTTTGGTTCACATTAACACCAGTAAGTTGGACCCCTTAGGGTGGGAACTGGATTCTATCAGGGTTACCCATTTTTCACCGATTCTGTTCATAAATTTAATGCATACAATTTCTTAGTGCATCCATAATGCAGCCAGCAACGTCATCATACCAAACACAAGACTAGATGACCCTATGTCAGTTTTACAGATATTGGACCTCATGCACGAACCGTTCGTACGCACAGATTTGTTCTTAAACTGTGCGTACGAGTGATTTAGGATCATTTGTGGCATTCAACAATGTTTTCGTATCCTACGATTTTTTTCAGATACGAACAAAATTTACGAGTGGTCCGGACCTGTCGTATATTTTAGGAGCGTCAGTCTGCTGTCATCCAGACGGAATTTCTCCACTAATAACTTCATATTTCGTTATTTAGAAAATATTTAGAGTTTAAAAAAGTCACGCACCACAATTGTTTTTGACAATAGGTTCTGTTTGAAGTCGAATTATAATTTTAAATGTAATAATGACTAACGGATTAAAGTATTTAAATTAAAATCAATTTGTTATCAATGCCGTTTTCTAACACTACAATATTAATATGAAGATCTCAAACTGAAACCAACTTAAATTATGAATTAATTTAAGTTTAATTTGTCTCGGTAACGCAGACTTCGGTAACGCAGACTTTACATTGACCTCCTCCTGTCGCAGTCATAGATCTCAGATAGCTCAATGAGAAGAGCGTTGCGTCGCAGTTCCGAACCTTATGGGTTCAATTCCCACATGGGACGTTTTTTTTTTCTCCTTTTAATTCATTCCAGATTTAAAAAACACAAGAAAACTATTTACAATACAACAAGAAATGAAGCATAAAGTCTTTTTAATCTGGAATGAATAAATAATCTAAAGAAAGAAGGGAAAAAAAATAGTCATACCTTGTGGGAATCGAACCCACGAGGTCTCGATAAGGTTAGGAGCACCTAACGGCGCACTGCTTTACCCAGTGAGCCACCAGGACGCGTGCATATTTTAAGGTCCACATTTATTATAAACATACATTCTTTGGCTTTAGTTGGTCATTTACTCCCATGAGTGACGCTGCTAATAAGGACAGATTTTCTTTTCTCGATCAAGGAGAGCAGAACTTCAATCTCCGCACCTGTACAGTTCTTCTTTTTATTTTTCGCTGTCATTTTATGAACGGACCGTCCTGCTGTCAGAGGCAGGAAACGTAGCCTTATATGGTGTTTTGAGGGGTGGGGATTATGTAAATAACCTCTCCGCGTGCACGCGCAGGTTGATAGAACAGGTGGAATTCATCATACGTACGCAGCCATTTACACACTTTTCCTGAGGATAGAAGAGTTTGTTGAATCTGACGTGGCATGTTCGTACGAACGCTTCGTACGAACAAAAGTAAGAGAAATTTAGGATAAAAATATGAACGTGTTCGTGCATGAGGCCCATTGTGCTTAAATTTGTTATGGTATTAGCTGACAGTCATTCAAAACACAGTGCTAACAATAAAGGTTGAAAGAATGAATGAAACAGATCAGGCAAGATCTCGACATATGAATACATATAATGTTTGCATTATTTGTTTGCATTATGTGCTTGCATAAAATGTATTTTTTTTCATCGTTTGACCAAACAGCTACAACTCTGTAATTTTTCAATATAAAAGGATCTTAGTCTGAATCTCAGGCATGACAAGCGGCATGTGGTCCTTATAGAGATACCTGGGTGCTTATTTTTTTTCTCTAGAAATGGCAAATAAGAATGTTGTTTTGTTTATTTTTGTTTTTGGAAACAACAGGTCAGGAGGTTCTCTGAAGCGTATTTCTTTACGAAGCATCCCAAAGAAATCTCTCTGATGTTTCAGGAGGAACTGTAAGTATCAATTCTTAAAGAAACTACTTTGACAAGATTATTTTTTTATAAATGGTTTCTTTCTATGCACTCAAAGTATCAACAGACATGGCCAGATAGCTGCAGAGGTGCGGAGCTCAGAGTACCTGACCAAAATGCCTCCATTACCTGTTGAGTGCCTGGACATTGATGGAGACTGGAATAGTCTGCCCATCATCTTTGAGGACAGATATGTTGAGTCTCCACAAACAGGTAGCACAAATCTTATCCCACATCATTCATGAGTCACTTGGCATTTCTGGAAGTGTACTTAAGTGGTTTCATTCATTCTGTATAGGCAGAAATTTATTTGTAAGTACAGGTATCTGTTTATCCAAATATTTCACATTTATATATGGAGTCCCAGAAGAATCCTTTCCAGGCCCTTTATTTTTAATCTTTATCGGTACATGTTACTTTTTGAAGAAGTCATCAGAAGACAGGATCCATATGCACAGCTATGCAGATTCATTCAACATTTATTCATACAGGCTAGTCTTATTGAGACTCAAGGACTCATATCCAAGAGAGACCTGTTTTAAACAAAGAATGACTATAGACAACAATGACAACAGTACACAATCATCTAGGAGGAGATGTATGAAGGCAGAAGACAAAGGAGTGATTTAAAGATGAAAATGTACCAGTGAGAGAGTCTGCGTGAAGTTATTGATGTCCAATTAACCAATGTATACAGGGTGCAGTGATGGATATGATACTTACAGCCATTTATGAATCTTAGCACACCATGATAGACAGTATCAAACATCTACAAGGTGCTTGTAGGGCCGTTCATGTAAATAATGTCACCTTAGTCAATGGAGGGAAGAAAAATCGGAGTTGCAAGGCATTTCCTAGCATTCAGAGTTATACAAAATATACTGTATTTATGAAGAAAAAAAAGATGTCTCTGCGCTCCCTACAGATGTAGCTCAACAGCCTGTGACTGGATCCAACTCGTGCAGTACACCGACGCAAGAGGTTGCTCATGTCCCCTCAATGCCTCACATCATTGGCTCAGTGGCAAGATACAGTGTTTATGGTGAAGGGGGTCCCACTGGGCTCTCTGCTGTCTCAAAGGGAGGTTGTTTGTACCAATGTATCCACCACAGGATGGGGTGTATCGTGGCAGCAACAGATTGCCCAAGGAACATGGTCTCTGTTGCAAAAGACGAAACACATCAATGCCTTGGAGCTGGATGTTGTACGGCTGGCACTGAAACACTTCCTCCCAGGCCTGCACTGGAAGCATGTCCTGGAACGGTTCGACAATACTTCAGTGGCTTTTCATGTCAACAATCAAGGGGAAACACGGTCGCTGATATTGCTGCTACTGACCCAGAAGCTCTTACTTTGGGCATCCCCTATCTTTGCCAGCCTGAGGGAAACCCACATTTCAGGAGTGCGGAATGGGCTGGCAGATTTTCTGTTTTGGGATACCTACCACCTGGGGAGTTGAGGCTCCATCCGGAGGTGGTGAGGGTAATATGGGAGAGGTACAGCAAGGCATCTGTGGACCTGTTTGCATCTCAAGAGACGACACTGTCAATTCTACGCGAGTGAGGTTAGCCGTAGGACTTTACAACAAGTCCTCACTCCAGCCCACTCCGGTAACGGGTCCTTAACTTTTATCCTTGCACACGAGTATTACCCGATATGTCTCCAGATTAGTTAGGATTAAGGCCGAGACAAGGTAATTCAACCAGATTGTTCACTGTCTCCTGATCTGCATGTCATATCCTTGTTTCACTCCGCAGAAAGCCTGACTTAGCAGAATGGAGTCAGATCGTATCTCACGGAGAAACATGCATTAAACGACAGCTTACCTCTTGTAGATAGCAATTGTTATCCGCCTGGTTAGCTTTGGAACCTAGTAAAATAAGGTTCCAGGATATTGTTTATCTCTTGTGGCCAACAAATCCATTCAAAAAATCTAGTGATATTGTTTTACTCTTTGAACCATCACTTAATTGTTGTTATCCTTGAACCAAGTTTCCCATCATTTAATATCAAGGTGAGTCAAAGGAAAAATCCAGATTTGTATGTTTTATGTTTCTTTAATTAATAGTTGCAAGGGGTAACAACATAAGCACTTCTTACTACAGAAAAGATTTCATCAGGTTAAATTATTGGCATTTCAGAGAGTTAAATGATTCAACAACTCACCAAAGGTGTCTTCCACACGCTAGACTTTAAGGTGTTTTCAGCTCAATTGAATTGAGTTGCATTCCAATGAATAATTTGTATAATCTCCAAAAATGTTGGTTTATTCTACAATAATCTGATTCCAATTGAATATGTTTAATCCATCCAGGTAATCTTGTTGTGTTCCAACTTGTGTTTTTATTTCCACCAGGAAAACTTGTTTTATAATCCCATCAGGAAAAGCTTGTGTTTTTAATCCTCCAGGAAACTTTGTTTTATAATCCCATCAGGAAATCTTGTTGTTTTTCAGCATTTCAGCAAAAGCAGCTTTTATCTACTCCAGTAGATTGAAGAAATCTTCTTTATTTTTAATCCCACAGAAAAACCTTCAGGTAATTCTGTTGTGTTAAAAATCCCAGTTTTAATCCATCAAAACTGTTGCATTCCATAAAAAATCTGGTAATCCTTTTAGGCAAATCAATTATTCCTCAAAAGTGTTATATCCATTCAAAGATATTGTAATCCATTCATTTGTTCTGTGATACTGATGAACAAGGCTTTCAAAGCAGGCCTGAGGCTAAAATTAGAACACCGTGTTCTCCTAGCCTTCCATCCAAGGCCAGTCAGCTTCCAGCTGGCAGGTCCCCGCTCTGGGGTCGGTCTCGGATGACCCAAAACAGTAACTTAATTAATAGTTGAATATCAAAGAGAATTTGTTTGTTCCACAAATTTGTTAAATCCATTCAGAAAAATGGTAATCCAGAAATAGACAATTTTAATCCATTAGAAAATGTGGTAATTCCTGGAAAAATTAGTTAAAAATCCATCATGGCTCAGTCGAGCCGACGAGAGGCCTTTAACAGCAGTTAGAAGATGAACAGGGACACTGTGTTCTTTTTATCTTCCCAATTTTTCCAAACATTCAGCTCGCTGCCGCCTAATCTCTCGACGCACAAACTTCTCTTTAAACTCTTCCAGATTTAAAATCAATCAGCTCTCCGAATGCAGGCATTGATCCAAGTCTTCTTTTCACAATATAATTCCTCAAGGTTTTCCATCATCTGTTCTGCGGTACTGACAAACAAGGCTTCAGAAGCGGTGTTCCCTTAGCTTAAACAAGCTGATAAGCCAAGACCCGTCAGAGCAGATCCCGATGCTGCAAAGAGCATTCCTTTTGTCCAGGAGCAACCTCTTTTTGAATTAATCCAATTTTCTTAAAGTATCCAGCAAATTCAAAGAATTCTTCATGACTTCAGCAACTTCAGCAAATTGTATTCCATAATTATTGTTGAATCTAATCAAAAGATGTTGTTTTGTTCCACAAAAAATATTTTCAGATCAGGAAAAATAGTATCCACAGAAAAGCAGCTTTTAATCCATCATTGGTTCAGTCGAACCGACGAGAGGCCCTCAACAGCAGAGCGGAGATAAAAAGTACACCGTGTTCCCACCAACGTAAACAGCCTTGCGGCGCACCATCGGCGCTCAGAGCTTCTCCCAAAATCACTTTAATTTTTCATCAACAGAGGAATCCTTGTAACTGATTTTCCGTCTTCAGGTAGTAGCAGTCTTGTTGCTGTTATACTAAATTTAATATAATTTTAATGCTTTGGACAAGAACGGAAATATTTCCCTACCTTCTGTCGGCAACTCCACAAGAGCTATTTACCAAAATTAAGGAAAAAATACCTCAATCCTGAATCAAGATTTGAGGCTATATTCCAGCTCTGCAATTAATCCAATTTTGAAGAAGAATAGCAAGGGATCCAGGCTGAAGCAAAAAGATCTCCTTTTTTGGTCCAAGGAGTCTTTTTAGAATATTCTATCTTCTTCTTTTTAGTTCCAGAGCGTCCGTCTTTGTCCAGTAATATCCAAATGGTCTTCAAAAAATGTTCAGCCCCTTTCTCTCCCTAACATCAGTCTTTTATAGGAAAAGAGGGGGATTTTTACTCCCCCTTTACAGAGGCCATGTCATTTTGGTAGGTCCTGATTGGCCTTTCTTGGCCACTGGTGAGGTAACGTCTACATCTCCTGTCCAGCCCTCTCGGACTCTGATGACCTAATGCTGTTTCAACTCTCAGCCCTCCCTTCGCATGAAAACTCTGGTCACCTTTCACCTACATACCCAGACTGTGGAAATGAACACCTCTGGTTTACTGTGAATCTTAAAAGAAAACATATAAATCACATTACTATACTCACAATACATAATCATGCATCTTCAGTTAATTACATGACATCCAGGAAACACTTTGCTTCAATAAAATTCTGTTTCACAAAAGTTCACATTCCATTTAAAGCTTTTCTCTTTTCTTTTGAAACAAGGCCTGACTTTCTCCTGCAGCCTGCGTCTCAGCTGTTTTTTATCTGCTTTGACCTAATTCTGTTCAGAGCAAGACCTGCTTGAGTGCATGACAGCATGCCTCTGTGTGTGTGCATGTTTGTCTTGATAAGAAGCCTCTGTCTGCAATAACGCTTTGCTTCTGAATGTTTTAGTGTGGATCCTGTATAATTCTTATTCTTATTATTTTGTTAAAATAATTTTTGTTACTTTTAAACAGTCCTTGAAGCAAAAAGCAAAAACTACCTTCCCCCAGTAACTCTTTTCTGCAGCTGTGTGCAAAAGTATTTATTTCTCGTTCTGATTAGAGGCCTCTGCTCAGTCTGTAACAACGCTTTGCTCCTGCCGTTTGGAATATGTGTGTATGTGTGTGTGGTTGCGTGTAGGTGTCTATGTGTGTGTGTGTCTTGCTGTGTGTGTGTGTGTGTGTGTGCGCGCATGCTGGTTTAAGGAGAGGCTGTGTGTGTGTGCTCTTGCTTTTCTTATCTGGTAAGAGTGAGGCTCACTGCTACAGGCCTTGGGCCGCGGGTGTGCGTGTTTTTCTGCCTAGTGTGTGCATGGAAAGGTCTTGCAGGCCTCTGTTTGTAACACAGAGGACAGAGCTTGTTCTATTAAAATAACCACAGATTATCACAACCGGTTTTAACTAGAGTTACATAAAGATGAGTTATCAAAATGCAAACAAAAGTTACAAAACATATCATGTTTTTGTTTCTGTTAGTAAATTAAAAATGGCCTATATATTAAACTCATCTAGTGTTAAACACCAAGGGATAAAAAGTGTACCATCACACCCTGCTCTCAGCCCTGTGCCAAAGGTAACTTACCATGTGTTGTGTTGGTGTTTTTATATATGTGTATATGTATTGTAAATGCTTTGCAGCAGTATAATAGCCTGTTTTCAACATAAAAGTCCTACATATTTTGACCACTGGTGAGGTAACGTCTACACGGCATCTGTGGCCAGTTTCTTTGGATCCATATCATGTTCGGCCTCTGTGTGTTGAATTCAAATACAGGAAGGCGACGAGAGGCTCCAAGTTAAAGTAAAAATTAAAATGTATTTTAATAAATGAAACAAAATGCTGGTGGGGCAGCAAACTTACTTTAAGGAGGTGACATGGAGGGATACAGAATATAAATCCTTATAATATATAAAGCCTATACAGATATATAAATATAAAACCTTACAAAGGACAATCCAGAGACACTGACAAAACAAAATATACACACAGTGATGAAGGTGAAATGACAGGCACCTGCAATGATTAGATTGAACACAGGTGAGACAGTGCTGGAACACAGGGAAGAGAAACACTGAGGGGTGACTGTTAAACATGACTGGAAAGAACAACATGCAGGACCAAATCCAGAAACCCTACAGTCCACCTGGACCCGTCAGGCCTCTCAGTCCTCCTGGGCAGGAGAACCACCCAAATGCCAGGCAGAACTCCTCCCTGAGCGATGGCCACTCCTTCCAGCAGCCTGCCGAGCTCCTTGTCACTGCAAAGAGCCAGCTGCAGGTGCCGGGGGATGATCCCGGTCTTCCTGCTGTCACGAGCCACGTTTCCTGCTTGCTCCAGGATCTCAGCGGTCAGGCACTCAAGCACCTCTGCCAGGTAGATGGGAATGCATCCATGGCACCCACTTTTTAACTAATTTGGAATTTGTAGCTGTAGTTGAGGTCTTATTTGAGTTTTTGACATGTTAATCTGCTGCTCCCAGTTGTTAAAAAAATATTATGGTTATGCATCATAGCAAATATTTAAATGTAAAAATGTTTCAGTAAAAATCCTTCCAGCTTAACATGCCAGAGGAAATAATTACTGTATAAATAACTAAAAACTATTTACATCCAGAAAAAGAGGAATTAAAGTTTACAAAAGCAATATACTGTATATACAGGTATTCCCAGACTTACGAGCGAGTTCCGTCCCTAGGGGGCGCTCAAATGTCAAAAATTCGTAAGTAGGATCACAAAAAAATTTTTTTTATTTTTTTTTATTTTTTAGAAATGAATACATGTACAGTACTGTACAGTCACCAAGCACTTAGCCTATCCTAACAGTTTTTAAAGATGAAGGAGTGAGTTTAATTGTCTCCCTTTCACATAAAGGGAGCTAGCTCCCTTTATGGGAATGGAGCCTGCATGGAGGAGGGAGACAATTCCACTCACTCCTTCATCTTTAAAAACTGTGTTAGGATAGGCTAAGTGCTTGGTGACTGTACAGTACTGTACATTTATCTATTTATTAAAAATATACTGTACAGTATATATATTTTTTATTTATTTATAAATAGATAAATGTACAGTACAGTACTGTACAGTCACCAAGCACTTAGCCTATCCTAACACAGTTAAGGAGTCAGTTGAATTGTCTCCCTCCTCCCCAGCAGGCTCCATTCACATAAAGGGAGCTAGCTCCCTTTATGTGAAAGGGAGACAACTCAACTCACTACTTCATCTTTAAAAACTGTGTTAGGATAGGCTAAGTGCTTGGTGACTGTGCAGTGCTGTACATGTATTCATTAATAAAAATAAAATATATATATATATATATATTTTTTATGAGATGCATATTCGTAAGTCCGGGACCTCGTAAGTAAGAGCGCGGACTACCTGTACACATACATATACATATACATATACATATACATATACATAT
>JBBPBX010036436.1:0-12198 GCA_038048925.1 Garcialebias charrua | reverse complement strand
TATATATATATATATATATATATATACATACATACAGGGAGTCCTCGAGTTACGGCACCCTCGACCTTTGGCAACTCGGACTTACGGCAACGCATCATATTAATAAAAATATGAAATATAAAAATGAAATTATAAATTTTCTTATGTGTTTAAATGTTCCTTATTTCATGTGTACAGCACTTTGTTGCAGCTGTGGTTGTTTTAAATGGTTTTATAAATAAAGTATAATTATAATTATAATTTTTAAGCCTATTTGCGCAGTTTCCGGCGGTTTCCAGAAATGCCGCCTCCGCCATTTTGCGGTTACATTCGGTTAGTTCCAGACTCTACAGCCTGATTTGGAGGACTGTGTGTCCGATAAGAGGTTGCCTTATACGGATAAATGAGCTTGAAAACGCTTGGTGAACTCTGTGGATGTCTCAGGCCCGGAGCAGCAGGCGCCGATCGCTCCGCTGCATCCCACCACGCCGGCCGACACCACCATCATGGGATGGGCTAACACACAGCTAATGGCAGAGCTAATGCGGACCTCCACCGGTGACACTGAGCCGACGACTGGCGGAGAGGCCATCTGGGACCGGGAGCTCGCCTCGATGTCCGCTTGGCAGCCTAAGATGTCGGGGGACACCGAGCTAATATGCTAAAACGTGGATAAACAGCCGCGCAGCCTTTTGGAGGGACAACACCTTGAGCTAACGGGGGGATAAATGCTAACGAGGCCCGACCGGAGACACGGACCAGACAGGCGGCGAAGACCAGCTCACAGTAAGAAATTGTATTTTTTTAATTTAATTACAGCACTGTACTGTCTGTCTCTAAATGTACTGTACAGTACTGTATGTGTTTTTTGATAATTATGTAGTTGTGTTAGGATAGGTAACTTGGTAACTGTTCATTACCGTACATGTACGTGTATCAGTGGCGGCTCCGGTGGTCCCCGACTTACGTCAAAATCGGATTACGAACGGCCCGTAGGTCCGGAACTCATTCGTAAGTCGCGGACTCCCTGTATATATCAGAATGAATGTAACAGAGCTACTCCTACATGCAGCCACCAATGTTTCTATTGTCAACTCTGTTGATTGTCAGTCCCACATTTTCATCATAGTTGTATTGTAAACTATTGTTAACACTAGGATGACTGAATTTTCAAGATCCTAAGGACAAACCCCCTCCTTCTCCTGACAATTATTGGACCATTAACTGCCTTTTGTTATAAATATATGTGCACTCAACTCAGACACCCCCACCACACCAGACTGCACAGACTGCATTCCAATGTTTCCACCAGGTAAGTAAGACTCTGCTTGCACTTCCCCCCTTAGTCAGAAGAGAGGCCCTGACCTGAATTCACACATAACAGACCCTGAATTTATCTCACAGTTGAGCATTTTGGGACATCCACTGAACGGAAAGCTTTGTCTGCTCCAGAACAATTTTATGCATAAAATTGTCTTATTCTGCTGTGCTGATTATCCTGTAACCCTGATGGTCTGTCAAATAAATTATTTTGCTTACAAGTACTGTCTCTCTCCTTGTCCTTGGCACATGTATATACGGTGCGTGCCGGCACATGCAGGTGGCCCATTGCTGTGTTCTACAACATGCTTGACCTATTGTTGTCCGTCACCTGACGGACCGACACAGGTCACATGACATGAGGTCAACTGACAAAACGACACAGGTCACACGACATGAAGTCAACTGACGGACCGACACTGGTCACACGACATGAGGTCAACTGACGGACCGACACAGGTCACACGGCATGAGGTCAACTGACGTACCGACACAGGTCACATGACCTGAGGTCAAGTGACGGACCAACACAGGTCACACGACATGAAGTCAACTGACGGACCGACACAGGTCACACGGCATGAGGTCAACTGACGTACCGACACAGGTCACATGACCTGAGGTCAACTGACGGACCGACACAGGTCACATGACCTGAGGTCAACTGACGGACCGACACAGGTCACATGACCGAGGTCAACTGACGGACCGACATAGGTCACATGACCCGAGGTCAACTGACGGACCGACACAGGTCACATGACCTGAGGTCAACTGACGGACCGACATAGGTCACACGACATGAAGTCAACTGATGGACCGACATAGGTCACATGACCTGAGGTCAACTGACGGACCGACATAGGTCACATGACCCGAGGTCAACTGACGGACCGACACAGGTCACATGACCTAAGGTCAACTGACGGACCGACATAGGTCACACGACATGAAGTCAACTGATAGACCGACACAGGTCACATGACCTGAGGTCAACTGACGGACCGACACAGGTCACATGACCCGAGGTCATCTGACGGACCGACATAGGTCACATGACCCGAGGTCAACTGACGGACCGACACAGGTCACATGACCTGAGGTCAACTGACGGACCGACATAGGTCATACGACATGAAGTCAACTGATGGACCGACACAGGTCACATGACCTGAGGTCAACTGACGGACCGACACAGGTCACATGACCCGAGGTCAACTGACGGACCGACACAGGTCACATGACCTGAGGTCAACTGACGGACCGACATAGGTCACACGACATGAAGTCAACTGATGGACCGACACAGGTCACATGACCTAAGGTCAACTGACGGACCGACACAGGTCACATGACCCGAGGTCAACTGACGGACCGACACAGGTCACATGACCCGAGGTCAACTGACGGACCGACACAGGTCACATGACCCGAGGTCAACTGACGGACCGACACAGGTCACATGACCTGAGGTCAACTGACGGACCGACATAGGTCACACGACATGAAGTCAACTGATGGACCGACACAGGTCACATGACCTGAGGTCAACTGACGGACCGACACAGGTCACATGACCCGAGGTCAACTGACGGACCGACACAGGTCACATGACCTGAGGTCAACTGACGGACCGACATAGGTCACACGACATGAAGTCAACTGATGGACCGACACAGGTCACATGACCTGAGGTCAACTGACGGACCGACACAGGTCACATGACCCGAGGTCAACTGACGGACCGACACAGGTCACATGACCTGAGGTCAACTGACGGACCGACATAGGTCACACGACATGAAGTCAACTGATGGACCGACACAGGTCACATGACCTGAGGTCAACTGACGGACCGACATAGGTCACTTGACCCGAGGTCAACTGACGGACCGACACAGGTCACATGACCTGAGGTCAACTGACGGACCGACATAGGTCACATGACCTGAGGTCAACTGACGGACCGACACAGGTCACATGACCTGAGGTCAACTGACGGACCGACACAGGTCACACGACATGAAGTCAACTGACGGACCGACACAGGTCACATGACCCGAGGTCAACTGACACACCGGTATAATGGACCAGATTGCACATTTATATACGGTGCGGCCCATCGCCGTGTTCTACAACATGCTTGACCTGGCAGCGATAAATGCTTATGTGTTATACAAGGCCTGCACTGGGTCCAAGGATTTTGGACTGAGGGGTAGGGGGTGGGGGGTGTAGGTGTACAATTAATGGGTCTTTAGTAGGGTCATTAGCATTTGAATCGACATTATATAGCCCACTGAAAGGGACCGGGGGATTTAGGGCCAGTTTACACGGCGCGTATTTTGAGTGTAACCGCTACTTTCTCTTTGCGACTTTGCTTATCGCCTACACGACGCTGCTGGCCCCCCTCGATGACACCGATAGTTTTCCAACCCTGCTCTCAAGGTGGAAGTTTTTCGCTGACCCCCCGCAGATAATGTAAACATCTCCCGCTGCGCGTGGAAACGCATGCGCACGTATATTTCACGCATGCGTGGAGCGACAGCACATTGTAAACAAAAATGGCGTCGGAGTATGTCATACTGATGTGTGTGGTACGCATGATGCAAAGTCTGTTAAGTATCCTTGTTAATCTACACCGGAATGTAGCTGCTTTGAATGAAAGTGCTGCGAAGAGACGACAGGCGAACAGACTTCGAGTTCGCGCTGTGCTGAACCAGGCTTTGAGGCAAACAAGGAGGAACAGGAGGCGCTGCTGGATACGTCCTGGAAGGACAAGCAAGTGGTGGGATAACTTCGTAAATGATGTTGTCGACGAGAATGAATGGAGAGAGAATTTTCGTATGTCCAAAGCGTCCCTAACAGCTTTGGCAGAAGAACTTCGTCCTTTCATCGAGGGCCAAACGACAAACATGCGGTCGCCCGTCGACGTGCTAACAAAGGTAGCATGTACTCTGTACTACCTCAGTGATGAGGGCAGACTCCGTAAAACAGCAAATGCATTCGGTTTGTCACGATCAACAGTATCCATCATTGTCAGGAGAGTTTGCCATGCCATCTGCACCCATCTCGGACCAAAATACGTGAAGCTACCTTTCACCGAGCCAGAGGCCCAGGCCTTGGTAACTGGGTTTCATGAAGCACATGGAATGCCGCAGTGCTTGGGAGCAATAGACGGGACCCACATTGAAATAAAACAGCCGTCTTTAAACTCATCACAGTATGTAAACAGGAAGGGTAAATTTTCTCTGAATGTGCAAGCTGTCTGTGATTACAAATACAGATTTATGGATGTTGTTGTGAGGTGGCCCGGGAGTGTCCATGATGCTCGTGTGTTTGCAAACTCAAATGTCAACACATATTTCAAAACTGGACAAATCCCTTCACTTCAAAATCAGATCATGGAGGACGAGGAGCCCATTCCCATTTTTCTGTTGGGAGACCCTGCTTATCCATTGTTACCGTACCTCATGAAGGAATATGCAAATGGTGGATGTACCCCACAGGAGCAATACTTTGGACTTTGTTTGTGCAGGGCGCGCATGGTGATAGAGTGTGCATTTGGCCGGCTGAAGGCCAGGTTTGCATGCCTGAGGAGACCGATGGACATCAATATAGATGAGGTACCCCATGTCATCTATGCATGCTTTGTTTTGCATAATTACTGTGAGAGCTGCAAGGACACTGTGGACGAACAGTCGGTTGTCAGTGTCATGCAAAATGAAGAAACTGACCAGCCACCAACACAGAGGAATAATTATTTGACTGACTGTAATGAAGGAGCTGGGAAAAGAGTTCGCAGAATTGTCACAAAGTACCTAGATCCCTGATGTTGTCACAATATTTGACACCTGAGTATGACTTGTTTTGACCTGTCATTATGATGAAGTTACCTATGTGAACAAGTTTTATTCTTTCACTTTTTATCCTGTTATTTGAATGTATTTTCTGATAAATGTAAATTTGACGAAGACGTGTCCTTGATGTTGCCATGCGATTTAATTTTACATTACTTGCAAAGATGTTGTCTTGTTTTTTGTATGCTTTAAAATAATACTGTTTATTTTTGAATAGCATAAGATTGAAATAGTTTTGTTACCATATGGAAATGTGATCCTTATAGACTAGGTTGTTTTTACATCATTGAAATGTGTTTTTTGTTTTTATATTCAACATGCTTAATTGGAGAAACTCTGCTTATGATTAGTACAAAATGTCTGTGTCATATTTCTTTTAATTGCATTGAATAAAAATACCTACGGAACCAACCACCACTGCATTATTCATTACATTTAATATGTTGTGAAATTATGTGATTACAACACTGTACTGGTACTATTATTTTTATTACAACTACCATACTAACAGTTCTGTTTGAATGCAATATAAATAAATAAAAATTAATAACATTGATCAATTTACTAAATAATTATAACAGGTATGGATAACAATATTATATATTTAATGCTGATGCTCATTGTAAACATCTAGTTCTGTTAAATAGTTCATTCAATTTAGTTATTCTGTAGCAGGTCGCTTCAGTAAATGAGCCACGAGGCTCAATAACATTTACCAGACTAAATAATGGTTCAATGACAAAAAAAAATTACTGTTTATTTAAAGCTATTTATTGGGACTGGATAGCATGGCAATACCTACATATGTTGGGGATTGCAAGAGTTATTAAGCTATTTGTACATAATGTAATTGTGATTAACACTCTTATTTGTGATGTTGACATTGCAAAAGTTACAACAGTTAGAAACAAAATGCATCATGTTAAAATTTTATTTTACTGAAGATCACAGTGTATGCCACGCTACCTCTGAGAAAACAAAAGTATTAAAATCACACCACTCAAGATCACACTGTATGCCACGCTACACCTCTGAGAAAACAAAAGTATTAAAATCACACCACTAAATACAAAATGAAAAATTAAAATTACCCACTAAGAAATGTTAACTTCAAATCACACTGATAAGAAAAATGAACACTACTAAAAAAACACTCCACCAAAAAAAAAAGATTGTTACAGATACATTAGACTGCCCAAACTGTAAACTACATTGCAGAACTGCAGCCATCATCTCTGTTGTCATCAAGATTACTGGGGCCGGCACAGTTTTGTCTGTTATCATGAGGTGGGGGACCCAAGCCAGGAGCTCTGACCATTTCTCCGTCACGATGAGGTGGAGGACCCTGAAAAGTGTTAACATAGGCAGGTGCTCTGACCATTTCTCCGTCACGATGAGGTGGAGGACCCTGAAAAGTGTCCACAAAGGCAGGAGCTCTGACCATTTCTCCGTCACGATGAGGTGGAGGACCCTGAAAAGTGTTAACATAGGCAGGTGCTCTGACCATATGAGGTTGGATGTGGGGAGGGGGGTAAAACTGCATTTGATTGTTCTGCTGCACATAATTCATCTGATTTACCAACTGCCCCAGCATGGCAAATCCATCTTTCAACGTGTCAGTAACCTGACGCATGGTACTGTTCATGTCAGTCATGTTCTCACAGTACTTTTGGTCCATTTCCCTCGTCTGCTCCAACATCTGTCGTTTGATGTTGATGTCTTCCTGCTGCAGTGTTAACTCTGTGCGTGCTCGTTTTTTGAACCGGTCGCTCCGGTGGTTGGTTAATTTCTCCTTTCAGAAAAAACAAAAACAAGAACATCACTGTGTTGCTTTGTAACTGATGTGAATAACACAACAAAATTATTTTATGAATAACGTCAATTTACCTGTAGCAGTGTTCGCCTGTTGTTAATTGCCTCGGGGGAGGGAAGCACGTCACTCTCATCAGACATGCTTTGCAGAGAGCCAGATGTCGAGCCAGATGTCGAACCAGATGTAGAACCAGATGTCGAGTCTGACGACGTAGCTGTCTCTCTTGGCGCCAAATCCGACGACTCGAATCCGCTTTCCATTGCTGTAGTTGCCGGAGAGCCTCCCCAAATTTCCTCACATAATTCAAAGTATAACAGGACGACTCGTCCATGCCCACTTCGACGCCCAGAGTCTACAGCTTGTCTGTATTTGCTGCGAACAGCTTTGAGCTTACTTGTTACCTGGGCTCGAGTCAACACGGCTTTATCATGAGGAAAATCTTGCCCTTCAGCAGTCCCGGGCAGAGGATATTGCTCCACGTACGTCGCAAAAATATCCTGATACTTGGACTGACACGACTCCCAGTCCACATTCTCCTGACTTTTGTTAGTTTTGTAACTTAGCGTTACATTCAATAATAAACTGACCTCATCATCAGTCCACACAAAAGTTTTACCGCCAGCCATACTTGTTTACGCTCGAAGACACACACAGGGGTCAAGAGTCGTCACGCATGCGCATTAGGTGGAGTTACAAAATACGCAGCGCCATCTAACGACCCGGCATGGTAACTACAGCGCATTAATGAAGGGGGGGAGATTCGAGCAGATTCGAGCAGATCCGTGTCAACGCAAAACTTTTGATCTAATTAACATACCCAAAACTTTCGTTTCCCCCTCACAGTGTCCGTGTAAACAGGGCCTTAGAAGCAAAGTTCACTTGCGCAAAAAAGCGCAGCCTTAGTCAAAGTAGTGTTAATTTATAAAATATCAGCAAATGTAAATATATAGTGAACACTCATTTTAATAGAAGCAGTGTAGTCTTACCCACAAACAGCCAGAAGACACTCCTCTATGGCATCTCTCTGAGCTTTAGTGAGGCAGCAGCCTTTGGACAGACGGTAAACCGTGTGAAGGAGAGAGTCGATTAAGGAGGCGAACGGTTCCGTTCCAGCAAACAGAGGAGCACATTTAGTGAGGAGGGGGAGCACTGCTGTACACAGGTATCTGTTGAGGGCAAGTGCCATGTCTGTGGCACTGAGAGCAGCCTGAAATGTACAGAAAGACAGGGAATGACTGAAATGATCTATTCTAATAAAATCTAATCTAAATCTCATTTTATGGCACAAACACAACATGCGAAAAATAACAGAGAAAGAAAAAAAATGGATAGCAATACAGTATACAACTCGGCCCAGTACATACTTGGAATGTATCTGATATGTACCAGGTACGTACTAGGCGCAAAAATGTACTTTAAGTAGCTTGCTAGTAGTTGGCGGAACTTATCCCATAGGTAACAAGTGCATATCAATTATGTTCAAGGTAAGTACTCTTTAGGTACCAAGTAATTAAACAGTAAGTTCAACATACCTATCAGAAAGTACTAAAGTACTTGGAACATTGGTGCTGCTTGAAAGTTTGTGAACTCTATAATGTTCTATATTTTTGTATAAATCGGACCTAAAACATCATCAGATTTTCACACAAGTCCTAAAAGTAGATAAAGAGAACCCAGGTAAACAAATGAGACAAAATATTGTACTTGATTATTTATTTATTGAGGAAATTATCCAATATTACATATCAGTGACTGGCAAAAGTATGTGAACTTTTGCTTTCAGTATCTAGTGTGACCGTGACCCTCCCCCCGTGCAACAATAACTTCAACTAAATGTTTCTGGTAACTGTTGATATGTCTGCACAGTGGACTGGGGGAATTTTAGCTCATTCCTCCATACAGAACAGCTTCAACTCTGGGATGTTGGTGGATTTCCTCACATTAAACTTTCACAACATCTGGATTGGATTAAGATCAGGACTTAGACTTGGCCATTCCAAAACATTAACTTTATTCTCTCTTTCGCTCTCGACGAAGACGGTGGCTCTTACCCTCTCGCCTTCCCTCCTGCTTTTTTTGCTTTCTTGTCCTGTCAACATCAGAGCCTCTCTTTACACATCATCCGAATCGAAAATTATTATGGATTTGGTCAGCTGGTCCCTCAACGCAATTCATAAAAAAAATTCCACCAGACAACAAGGTGCTGGAGAGGCCTCATGCCCTGAATGGACCCACGTGGATGGATATGTCATTGATTCCTGGGGGAGTGAAAGATGATGTGCCGGTCTGTGCTGTCCATGGAGGATGTATGATAAAAGGGTTTCTGCTTTTTGGAATCAGCAGATACCAAGGATATTAACAAATAAGGAAGACATCAGCAGCTGTTTCGGTCATGGTAAAGCTGCTAGCCTTATGTGAAGGATTAATTTGTGCCTCAAGCTCTCAGACTCATATGCTTAATGGTAAATGGAGCTTATTTATATAACATTTAATGAGCTCAACCACAAGTTGGATGCGAATTCTGAGAATTATAGGCCACTCGCGACTCCTGGAACTCGTCAGCATGAAGGTTTCAATCTTGTCGAAAACTAATCGAGCATGGACCGGGCGGAAAACGCACAAATCTGGCTGTTTGGATTCACCATTGAGTGTACCAGCAGAACTGAAGGCAGACAGAAAGATCAGTCTTTCAACCCAAACATTTGTTGTTTTTCTGAATGTGGCCTCCCTGCTGGCTTTGGACAGGCCAACTTATCTCAAATTGATCCTGGAGGATACGTAAACTAGAAGCTTCTGCTCAAGTCAAGGAAACGCACAACACAAAACCAGTGATAGGAATAACGGAGTTATAAATAAACGGCGTTACAAACTGAGTTATTTTTTTCATTAACGGGTAATTAAGTAGTTACTATTGCTGCGTTCCAGTAACCTCGTATTGTGGGGATTTCCAAGGTCCCAGTGGTGGATTTAAACTGGAACGCCCGCTCCAGTGGGAAACTCCCATTCGTGAAGTGGGGCAATTTTTTCGGCCCCCAGTTTATCCCAGTGACGTATTCAAAATGGCGGCTACTCGCGTCCTTAGTAAGTGAACTCCTTAACTTTTACTAAAATAACAGTTGTAAAATGTTGTTGTGTGTTTTTTAATCACACACACAGCTTAAGCGTATGCTTGTGAACACAGATCACATTAAAAACCTGTGTTTAGTTGCATGGCATGCGGCGTACAGCTGTTTTTGTCGTTGTTTGGATCACAACAGTTCTGTAGGCCAGCGGCAGCGACTTTCATTCGCCACATTTTATTATTCAGCACATTAAAAAAGTAACTATTAGTTATGAATTTTATTTTAAAATATATATTTTTTACCCTTGTTTTCTTTGGCGCTGTGGCTTATTTTTGTTAGGCAACCCAGAACTAAACACACATTGTTTGTTGAACTGACTATAAATTAGCACTAAACTGTGGTTAAAAAAATATATATTTGGTTTCCAAAGATCCGTGTTTAGAAACATTCTATAATCCTGTATGATATTTATGTGTTAGGACGTGTATATTTGTATAGTAAGTGTGTGTTTGTGTTTGTTTTCAGTCTACCTCGACCAGTACAACAACATGTTTGTTGATGAGCAGAGAACAACATTTTCTGGCAGCCTGTATCGCAGTGCAGGGGATTTGTCCTGTTTGTACATTGATGCAAACCTCACTATGAAAGTTGAGCTTATCCAACCTGCACAGGACAGCACAGCTGGTAAGATTTAGTAGAAATAAGTTTTAATGCAAACCAAACCAATTACTGTATAATGAATTTAACAATACTGTGTTTTTTTCTTTTAAAATGATTTTTTCAGAGAACTGTGAAGACTCTCCATCAACCAGCAGCCACGCAGAGTCCCCCATCCGCGAGAATGACAGTTTTAATAAAGAACAGACACTGTTCTCGATTGAACACATGCGTGTTCCACTCGCAAGCGAAGGTCTAGTGAGGTTTTGGAGTTCTTCCGCCAGTCAGAGGAAAACAGTCAACAGCGACATCAGGACATGATGGAGCAAATGAAATCAGCCCAGATGCTACAAAAAAATGTAGCTGTACTGTAAACTTTCTTATTGTTTTGCACAAAACAACTTCTGTTTTTTTTTTTGAAGTTTTTTTGTTTTCACATTGTTTATTTTGCTCAGGTTCGGCCCAGTAAAAATGTTTGGTTTTCAGTGCCTTTGATTGTATGAATTTTGAAAATGCTGTTCTGTTGCACATTTTGTAATTAAAACTGAAACTTTCAGACAACTGAGATTTGTTTTCAGTATGAACTATTTGCTTGCAAAGGTTAAAATAGAAACTATTTTGTATAAACTAGTTTAATAGTATTGAAACTATTTTGCATTACTAGCTACAGAGCAAATCATGTAACATTATATTACCCCACAAAAAAACTTTCCTTAGTAAGTAAACTCCTTAAACTCTGGAGCCTTGAGTAAGGCAGTAATAATATTTGCAACCCATCGGTTTAAACTTTTGTCACAACTCAAAGACAAAATGCTGTATTTAAAGAAAAATGTTTATTAAGCTTCATTATAGCAGTCTTTTAAGTACATTTGTACAGACAGTTTTGTCATGAACAACTGCACTAATGTAGGAAGTTTCAAAACAACATACTACCTATTATTTTTTTCTTTTACACACCGGAATTCTAAGAGTTATTCATTTTCATCATCCTCCCTGGCGGACCCGTCTGCATGCTGCTGACAAATTTGTGATGGCCCACGTCCCAAGTTGTGGAGGATGCAGGCAGCCACTATGAGCTTCACCACCACAACAGTTCTGGTATTCTGCACGTCACGAAGCCGTCTCCACCTGCACTTCAAACATCCGAAGGCTTGCTCCACAATCACCCTTCCACGGCTGATTTCAGCGTTACGTTGCTTGTCTGCTTCACTTAGAGCACCATTGTTCTTCAGGATGGATGGGTTTCCTGCCAGCATGGTAGGGTCCAAGACAACTCTGCAATGGGAAAACAGTGTTTATTTCAGACAGACATAAAGTTAATAATGAGCTGCAATTCTCTGTCATTTTTTCATCATTTGACTTCTTGTTTATGTGAAAAATACACATTTCAGACAGCTACTTTCAGGAAACTGTTGGAATCTGGAGAATAGTTGAATCTCTTGGAATCCTGGCAAAAAACCAATGCAGATATGTTCCTGTCTTTGATTTATACATCTACCTTATAATGTTT
>JBBPBX010036435.1:21066-31485 GCA_038048925.1 Garcialebias charrua | reverse complement strand
TTTACATGTTCTTTCGTGCATGCATGCTTTTTCTCCAGGTACTCCAGTTTCCTCCCACAGACCAAAAACATGCATGTTAGGCTGATTGGTAACTCTAAATTGTCCCTGGGTGTGAGTGAGGAGAGAGTGAATGGTTGTTTGTCTCTATAGCCGTTTTCACATTGACCGGCCCTCAATGGCCCAGGCCGCTCGCCTTCTAACCTGGGTTTGGCGTGTTCGCATTTTCCTTTTTTTCCCCGGGTCCGCCCTCGTTTTGGAACCATCTCCACCGTGGTTCTGATCGGGCTGGGCTCCCCCCGGCCCAGTTTGATGTCTGTTCAAATATGGCAGCTCTCTCTCTCGTGAACCGTTTGGAGATGTTTCAGACCAAGAAAGGGACACAGAAGCTGCAGTCGCTCCCCCAGAATAGGTAATACTGGACGCAGCTGGAGAGGACGCTGGCGTGATGTCGCCGCTTCTCCACGCTAAATAGTTATTTTACTGTTGCTATTTTATTTTACTGTTGCTATTTTTTAGACATTTATCTGGACTTATTTTGTTCAGTGGTTTTTTTTTTAATAAGGATTTTACGGACAGCTTAGTTAGCACTTCCTAACTGGAATTTGGGCTGTCAACCTCCTGTCAAACTCCAGCACGAACTTGCTTCAAGAACTACGTAGCTGCAATTATTGTTTCACTCACCTGCTGCCTGTCAACCTCCTGTGTCATCTGGACTGTCCTGGATTCTCTTCTGTGCTCCCCTTCAAAACATGCTCATCCAAGTTGCCTCTCACTGCTTCTTGGTTATTTCTTTCGGTGCCGTGGGTCTGCTGCTAGTGGCTAGCTCCGTGCTAGCTTCCCCCGGCTTGGCTGGCGCGATGTTGACATACTCCGTTTCGCAGCTGCTTGGACTTAACAACTGCTCCATTCCTCCTTCTATTTCCACCATCAAACAACTGGGACTTTTGCGTAGACCTCGTTACATCCACAGAAGCTCTCGAAAGAAAACCATCTATTTTAGGCACACGGGCTCTGACTCGATTGCTACTGTCTGGACTGTCGCACCTCGACGACGTCATCAGAACGCTGCGTCTGTAGTCCCTTGTAGTCCACAGCTCACAAAGTGGCAAGGAAAACGTGGAGTGGACTTCAGTCTGCTGAAACCGGTTCAAAAGGCTCCTACACCAACTGGCATTAAAATAGAACTTTTCAATGTACAATCACTATCCAATAAATCATGTCTAATTCATGATCACATTCTGGAGAAAAACTTGGACCTCATGTGCCTCACAGAAACTTGGCATCAACCAGACGTGTTCAGTTCTCTGAATGAAGCTTGTCCCTCTGGATACAGTTATCTGCAGAGAGCCCGCTGCACTGGCCGCGGTGGTGGTCTGGCTGTAATCTACCGCAGTAATTTAAAATTGTCACATCTGTCTTCTCATAATTTTTCTTCTTTTGAATGTTTGGCCTTCAACTTCAAAGCCCCACTCCTGATGAACGTTATATTGATTTATAGACCTCCCAAACCGCATGTTTCATTTAACTCAGAAATGCATGACCTCCTCACTTTTTTCTGCACCTCCCCTGTAAAAACTATTTTTCTTGGCGATCTAAATATCCACATGGACAATTCCTCTTCCCCTCTGGCTACAGATTTTAAGTCTCTTTTGGAATCTCTCAACCTCACCCAACATGTGGACGCCCCTACGCACAACAGGGGGCATACTCTGGATTTGGTGATTACAGACACTGTACTCAATAACTTGTCTGTATATGACCTGGGTGTCTCAGACCACAGGGTCATCTCCCTGGAAGTGCCTTCAACTTCGCCTGCTTCTAACCCAAAACGACCTATCCAGTTCCGTGACTATAAAAACATTTCCCCTGATGTTTTGTCTGCTGATCTTCACGCCCTGACCGCTGTCAATCACTCATCTGCAGATGACTCTGTGGATTACTACAACCAATCTCTCCAGGAGCTTCTGGACCTACATGCTCCCTTGAAGTCAAGACTGGTGTCTTTCTCCCGTTCAGCCCCTTGGTACACTGATGAGCTGCGCAGGATGAAGGCAACTGGCCGTGCTATTGAGAGACGTGTAAAATCATCTGGTCTCTCGGTACATAAGCAAGCGTACAAAGAACATCAGAAAGCGTACGCCAATTCTCTTAAAGAAGCACGCTCCAAATATTATTCCAACATCATCAACACCTGCCCTGGAAACTCTAAACAGCTCTTCTCCACAATAACTCATCTGCTTAATCCCATTAAACAAACTCATGAGGACTCTGTTCAAAAATGCAACCTGTTCCTCTCATCATTTAAAAACAAAGTTGACACTATCAGATCTCAGCTCCACAACCTCCCTGATCTTAGTGTGCCATCTACCCGTCTGCTTTCTGGGACCCTGAGCAGCTTTGATGAAGTCGTTCAGAGTGAGGTGGAGACCATCCTCAAGAAAATGAAGCCTTCATCCTGCGCCCTGGATCCCTTCCCCTCGTCTCTCATAAAATCCAATCACTCTGCAATTAGCCCATTAATCACACAAATAATAAACAAGTCTCTACAATCTGGTCATGTTCCATTGCCTCTAAAAACTGCCATCATTAGGCCTCTTCTGAAAAAATCTAATTTGGATCCCGACATTTTTTCTAATTACCGCCCAATTTCCCACCTCCCATTTCTGTCCAAAGTGCTGGAGAAAACAGTTGCTGCTCAGCTGCAGGACCACCTACAACAACACTCTCTGTATGAGAAGTTCCAGTCTGGATTCAGAGCAGCTCACAGTACTGAGACTGCACTGCTGAGAGTAACAAATGATGTCCTCATGGCTGCTGACACTGGTTCTCCCTCCATCCTTGTCCTCCTTGACCTCACTGCAGCCTTCGACACTGTGGACCATAGTATCCTCCTCCACCGTCTTCATGTGGAGGTCGGTCTCTGTGACACTGTCCTGGACTGGTTCAATTCTTTCCTCTCCAATAGGCTGGAATGTGTTAGCCTTGGCAATGCCACTTCCCAGACAGTCGGTGTCTCCTGTGGTGTCCCTCAGGGGTCAGTTCTGGGGCCCCTGCTGTTTTCCCTCTACATGCTGCCTTTAGGTCAAATTATTAATCAGTTCAACATTTCTTTTCACTGCTATGCCGACGACACACAGCTTTACATCAGGACTGGAACATCATCATCATCCCTATCTCCGTCTTCACTCACTGTTCTCTCTGCCTGCCTGGAGGAAATAAAGGCATGGATGAATCAGAACTTTCTTCAATTAAACTGCTCGAAGACTGAGGCCATATTGATTGGCACCCCTCACCAGATACAAACATCAACTTTAACAACAATCTCCTTCTCTGGTCAAGACATCCCCCTCTCCACCTCTGTTACAAATCTTGGAATAAAAATGGACTCTCATCTTACATTTGAAAATCACATTAAGCATCTGTTTAAAACCTGCTTCTTCCATCTTCGAAACATCTCCAGACTTCGCCCATCTCTGACTTTTCCTGATGCTGAGAAACTCGTCCATGCCTTTGTCTCCTCCAGGCTCGACTACTGCAACTCCCTGTTTATTGGTATCCCTGGCAAAAACCTTCAGAAACTTCAATACATTCAAAACAGTGCAGCAAGGATTCTGTTGAGAGTTCGTAAATTTGAACATATTACACCCATTCTCCATAACCTCCATTGGCTTCCTGTCACCTACAGAATTCAGTACAAAACTGCTCTCATTACCCATCAATGCTTGCACGGCACTTCACCTGACTATCTAATTTACTTCATATTCCTCGGACCAAATTGAGGACCATGGGAGACCGAGCATTCTGTGTGGCTGCCCCCCGCCTGTGGAACTCCCTCCCTGACGACCTGAGAGCTCCACAGTCACTGGTTGACTTTAAAAGCAGCTTAAAGACTTTTCTTTTTAAGCAAGCCTATTCTGCCTCCACATGATTTTATCTTTGATCTTAGCTGATATCATTATTGATTTTACTTGATTTTATCACTTGTTTTATTTTATTTATTTTTTAAGCAAGCCTAATCTGCATCCACATGATTTTATCTTTGATCTTAGTCGATATTATTATTGATTTTATTTGATTTTATCACTTGTTTTATTTTATTTATTTTTTAAGCAAGCCTAATCTGCATCCACATGATTTTATCTTTGATCTTAGTCGATATTATTATTGATTTTATTTGATTTTATCACTTGTTTTATTTTGATCTTTGCTTTGTTACACTTTGTAGCACTTTGAGATTTTTATTAATGAAAAGTGCATTATAAATGGAATTCATTATTATTATTATTATTATTTACTGCTCACATTTGATTCGTTGTTTGCAGCAGGGGCTGGACTCGTTCTAACAACAACCACAGCGCTAGCTGAATTTCATTAAAATGTAACTACAGAAACCCCTAAAAAGATATTTGTTAGCTGAATATATATATATTAGTGTTTCTGAGTTCAATTTTTGTTAATAACTGATTACAAATCAGCTTATGTATCAGCTTATGTTAGAACGTAAATAACACGAAGCGCGCACCCATTTCCGCCTTTCAGCGCGACCTGAATGTCATTAAAATATAACTAATATTGTCTAACTCTTGCGCGCAGCCAGGGTTTTAAAATATAACTAATAATCTCTAACTCCTACGTGCAGCTAGAATGTTAAGAGGGGTGATTACTTTATAGGCAAAGTGGACTCCTAAAATTCCAGTCCGCCGCTGTGGCTCAGAGAGATTGCGCACTGCTCTTACACTCTTTTATCTTGACCCGAGGAAGCGGGTTCGCTTCCCACCTGGTACAAAGTTATTTTACTTTTTTTTTTATTGGAGTAAATAAAAAGGAGTTTGTTAACCAAACAACATCCTTTTTATTTTAGGAATCACCCCCCTTAACATTCTAGCTGCACGTAGAAGTTAGAGATTATTAGTTATATTTTAAAACCCTGGCTGCGCGCAAGAGTTAGACAATATTACAGGAAACCCTCGAGTTACGACACCTGCGACCTACGGCAACGCGGACTTACGACAGGCCTCTTTGAAAGAATGCCGTCGACATACGACCGAAAAAACGGACTTACGACAGAAATACATTATAAGTATGTAATCGAGATACGGCAAAAAAAGTGCGTCATTACGGCAAGCGGCAAGGTGGGGGAGTGCCTTGAGTGTTCATGGTTGATTCATGGTTGACATGGCTTGACTTCCGGCACTCGGCAAGGCAGGTCGCATATCTTTCTGCTCTTCCCTCCCTAAGTTTTTCCTACTCCCTGCTTGCTTTTCGTCTCGTCTGCGACCCTTCAGCGCTCACTCGAACCAATATGGAATTAATCAATTGGGCTGTTTCTTCAATGGATAAGATTTTTTCCACGAAGCGGACCGTGTCAGGAGAAGCTGTCTGTCCCTCCGACACACACGCGGCTGGATACGTGCTGGACTCGTGGGGTCAGTGGCAGCCCATGTGTCTGTCCGTTCTGAGTGTCGAAGACGTGGAGGATTTGTGGATTATTGGATTATTGGTAGCAACTGCTCTGTTTTTTGGCGTAACCGGAGTTGTTTGTTATCGGAAGCTGAGGGAGGCTTCGGCGGCTATCAGAGCGCTGTCGGGACTGCCTGATCAGCAAAATTCTCTGAACCGGGTCGTGGGCTCCTCATCCCAGCTGCTGTATGAGCTCAATCGCACGATTGGTGCAGTGGTGGACCACCGTGCACCTGCTGTCCGTTTTGGGACTTGTTTGCAGCCACCCAGGATCGATCAAGGGACAGGTGGAAGCTCATGAAAGCGGGGCAGAGCAGAACCACATATTTGGATTTCTTTCGGCCATGAAACAGCACCCACAGACTTGGAGGCGGCAGTGGAAAAGAACACTGTGGTCTATTTGGATAACAAACGAAACATTATCTGGCTTCTGCACATGTCCTTGACAAGCGGGCTGTGGGAATCCATTCTCCTAGAGTGAGGAGTTGAAGAGCCCCCCCCCTCCCCCTCCCCAGAGATTTCTGTGAGGCTTCGGATAACACCCAGCTGCACACCTGCTGAACTTTGTGTTTGTCTGAAATTAATCATGGACACAATCTCCTTGCCTGCCGTATTTCCTTTGTTATTGTACCTAAATGTGCTCTGATATGGTTTTTACTGAATCACGCGGTGTCTTGAAGACAAAATGTGATTCATCTTTTTTTAATATCAATGCTGTGAATCCCAGTGTTTCTGCCTGTTTTTCCTGCTTTTGACCTTCATCTGGAGACAGATTGGGCCTGGCCGCGCTAAGAGCATATCAATGTGTTGAATAAACATGTCGTGTGTTGATAAAACATATCGTGTGTTGATAAAACATGTAATATGCTTTGTTTTGCTGCAGCTTTTGCACTCATTTCTCTTCTGGATGCCTGCAATACATACTTACGTTGTAATCGGTGGAAATTGATGCAATGTTAATAAAACTCCTTGATTCCTTGATTCCTTGATGGTTGAGCACTGGCTAAGCAGTTCCATCTGATCCAGGTTTGAACTTGAGAAAAACATCAGTGTCTACCTACACTTCAGTCAAAGTAAGGACATTTTGTTTCCTTGTTTCCTTTTTCTGCTGCTTCTAGCTTTTTTAGAGTTCATGGACTTTTTCATGCACATGGACTGCACACAAACACCACATGGACTGCACTGGTTTCAAAAACATGATGGTTGCAACATGTTTCTGATGATTTGGCTGATTTGGTGCATGATTGGTGCATGGGAGTTCCTTATCATTTGCTGCATTTTGATGTTAACAGCTGCTGCTCAAAGAGAAGTGTTCATGTTTCATGGTTGAACTCATTTGCAGATTATGGCTGAGAACTGTTCAGGAAGAGATTTGTATTTTGTATGCTTTGTCTGTGCTGAAAAAAACATTACTGTACAGTACTTTACCTGTACAGTACATGCTGTACTGGTTTTGTGTGTTTATGGATGAATGTGTGGTATAATGTGTTATCTAAGTGTTTGTAAATAAAGTTCTGTGCATGTTTATGGCACAGGATGTCCGCTTGTTCATTCTCATGCCGTTAAATGTGTGTGCGGCGCTCCGTTAACGGTATAGCCTCGACCTACGTCAGAAATGCGGACCTACGACAGGCACGTGTTTTTGGTCCGCGAGATACGACAGAATCGACCTAAGTCACACCCGTAGGTCCGGATCCCTGACGTAACTCGAGGGTTCCCTGTAGTTATATTTTAATGACATTCAGGTCGCGCTGAAAGGCGGAAATGGGTGCGCGCTTCGTGTTATTTACGTTCTAACATAAGCTGATTTGTAATCAGTTATTAACAAATATTAAACTCAGAAACACTAATATATATATCTCAGCTAAAAATTTATTTTTTAGCGGCGTCTCTCTTAAAACACTGTAAGCGCGCACACAAGAACACTCCACCCACGTCAAGTGAACACCCCACCCACTTCAAGAGAACACCCCACCCACTTCAAGGCTTGCTCTCCACATAATGCGTAATGAACGGGGGCGGGCCAGGGCTGGCTCTGGGGAGGGCCGGTCAATGCGAAAACGGCTTATGTGTCTCTGATGGACTTGCGACCCATCCAGGGTGTACCCCGCGGTCCCGCCCCTCGCACAGTGATTGCTGGACATGGGCACCGGCGACCCCCGTGACCCAAAATGGAAGAAGCGGGTAAAGATAATGGATGGATGGTTTCTCTGTTGAGGGGTTTTGTTTTGAACTTTAATTCAATAATAAATGGACGTCAGTGTTTCCCCTAGTTAACTTGCCATGGCGGGGTGCTATCTCATCCATGATTTTTCTTGATGGGGAGGGACGGAGACATGTCTGAGCAAAGCTCAACAGTTTTTGAGCAGGGGCGGGGGGCGTTCAGCATTGGGAAGAGGCAAATTTAGCTTTTTAGCTAGAGAGCCTGTATTTCGTGCTGCTAGCTTAGTGCTATGTCAGTGCCGGGTGGGAGGTGGGGGGCAAGTTCGCTTTGGTAGGCGAGGTGCTTGGTTCTGTTGACAGGGTGGGGCACCCCGCTTGTATAATGGTAGGGGAAACACTGGACGTGTGTTTGAACTCAGTGCTGAGGAGAAGCGGAAAGAAAAGTGACAGCCAAGATGAATGAAGCTTTATGTTGATAAAATATGGATTAATGGTGCTGACAGAGGCAGCAGGACTCAGTTTCCAGGTGATAAAGGCTGCCTGAGCAGGATGTGACAGTTTCAGATAAATCTTCTGTAAACCACAAGATGACATCAAACGGTTCTGAAAGCATTCAGTCTGTCTCTCTACCTGTAGACGCTCAGACACCTGTTCAGGTGCTTTCTGCTTTGTCTTTCAGAGGTCCCCACATTTCAGGAGCAGACCAAGGCCTAATTTGGAAATCTTATGGACGAAGGTGAGTGTTGGTGTCCTCCACCCCTCGACTCTGAGCTGACATGTCTCATTTCTGTCCTCCTCCTCTGTCCTCCACCTCCTCCATTCTTCACTGTCCTTCTCTGTCATCCACCTCTGTCCTTCACCTTCTCTGCCCTCCTCCTTCCTCCCTCCTCCTCCACCTCTGCTCTTCTCCTCCGTCCTTCTCCTCTGTCCTCCGCCCTCTACCTCCTATGTCATCTTGCTCCATCAACCTTCTCCATCGTCAGCCTCCTCTGTCCTCCACCTCCTCCATTCTTCACTGTCCTTCTGTCATCCACCTCTGTCCTTCACCTTCTCTGCCCTCCTCCTTCCTCCCTCCTCCTCCACCTCTGCTCTCCTCCTCCGTCCTTCACCTCTGTCCTCCGCCCCCTACCTATGTCATCTTGCTCCAACAACCTTCTCTGTTGTCAGCCTCCTCTGTCCTCCATTCTTCACTGTCCTTCTGTCATCCACCTCTGTCCTCCACCGCCTCCATCCTCCCATCAGTCTGAAACGCACCAACTGTTTTGTTGACTTCTAAATACTCAGAATAGTTGTTGGTTGTGTCGTGCGCTCCGTTGAACAATGATTTGAGTCATTTTGATCAACCAGATGATCTGAGACACTTCAGTGTTCGATCAAGAAGACTACAGCTTCGGTTTAACTTTGTGACTTGATAGTATTTTATAGTGCAAATTGATAAACTCGTCTTGTTCGTTCTACGAGGCCCTAATCCTCTGTTGGAAACTACATTTAGACTTCCTCCCATCATGAAGTCTGTTTTTATTAAATCAAAACCAGAACTACCAGCAGCTGGATCGTCTCAAACCAGAACCAGGATCAGACTCGGCTACCTGAAGCTGTAAGAAGAGCTGGACCATGACTTTTTGTCGTGCACGCTGACTGTGACTCAGCCCGCCTAACTTAGTCCTGTTAGCATGCTAGCTGTAGTTTTAGCTGCGTTAGAGGTGTTTTTATTCAGCAGCTGGAACAAGCCAACATCTGCAGCAGAGCAGCTTAATCTATAAGACCTGACAGCTGACTAACTGTTAGAGGTTGTTATCCCTGAATTTATTCTTCCGTCTTATTGATTTGATTTCCTGACTGAAATCTAGACCTGTTAAAGATGAAACTAACAAGACGTACTCTGATGAAGCCGCACGTTTCCCCACACACGGTCGTTTACAGACACGTTTTCTAATTTTTAACAATTCTAAGTATAAAATCTTGTTTTAAACCTTTTTGTTTTCCACCTCTGTGTTTGTCAGAAATGAGTCGTCAGACCGCCACCGCGCTGCCCACAGGAACATCCAAGTGCCCCCCCTCTCAGCGCGTGCCCACCCTGTCGGGCACCACCGCCTCCAACAGCGACCTTGCCAGCCTGTTCGAGTGTCCCGTCTGCTTCGACTATGTCCTTCCCCCCATCCTGCAGTGTCAGTCAGGGCACCTGGTAACGTACCATCCAGAAAAGCTACAGAGGTCAATATGGAACCCTTTTCTTCCTGAAACACTGAGGAATTTGGATCTCCTGGTTTTGTCTCAGGTGTGTTCCAACTGCCGGCCCAAGCTCACGTGCTGCCCCACCTGCAGAGGCCCCCTGGGCTCCATCAGGAACCTGGCCATGGAGAAGGTGGCCAACTCCGTCCTCTTCCCCTGCAAATATGCCTCGTCGGGCTGCGAGGTCACGTTGCCGCACACCGACAAGACGGAGCACGAGGAGCTGTGTGAGTTCAGGCCGTACTCCTGCCCCTGCCCAGGGGCCTCCTGCAAGTGGCAGGGTTCCCTGGACGCCGTCATGCCGCACTTGATGCACCAACACAAGTCCATCACCACACTGCAGGTCAGTCCCTCTCACCACAGGTCATCTGTCCCTTTCACTGCAGGTCGTCTCCCTCTCACGGCGGGTCTTCTGTTAGTCTGTCTCAGGGCGGGTCGTCGTCTGCCTCAGGGCGGGTTGTCATCGTCTGTCTCAGGGCGGGTCGTCATCGTCTGTCTCAGGGCGGGTCGGCGGGTCGGCGTCGTCTGTCTCAGGGCGGGTCGTCGTCGTCTGCCTCAGGGCGG